>JAVJIF010026649.1:0-81485 GCA_038442645.1 Agave tequilana
TTTATTTTATTTATTTTTCTCTTTATTATATGTCTCTTGACACATGTACTCTTGTTTTGTTAAACTCTCAATAATGAAACACAGACCCCGGGTTTTTTTCTGCCCGCTGTTTTGCATCAATAAAAATATTCTCAAAAATTTAACGACTAAGATTTCTAGAAGATGAAAATATACATTCTAATTACCTATTACATTCTAATTACCAAATGCAACCTAGATGTTGTGCAACTCACAAGCCATCACAATGTATGTAGAGACTTTCATGCATAATGATGTTAATTGTATCTTGTAAGCGTACGAGGCAAAAAAAGAAAAAAAAGAAAAAAGAGCATAGGTAAAAAAAAAAAAAGGAAATAAAACCTAGTGGAGCCTGCAGTACGCTCAGTTGGCTTCAAATAACAACAAAGTCATAATAGTGAGAATGAATCATTTAGATCTATATGTGCAGCAAAATAACCACCAGTTAGAATTTTCGAGCATAAACTTCTTAAACACCACTGTTTGCAATGGCGTGGATGGAACTCAAATGTACTTAACATAATAAAACTCACGTACATCTCCTTGTCCAACCTTCCATAAATTCTCACAAGCTACGAAGAATAAAAAAAGAAAAAATAGAAAAACCGATCGAAAAACGGCAAAAAAGAAAAGAAAAAAAAAAAAGAAAAGAAAAGAAGAAGAACAAGAAGCAGCTTAAACTTGTACCAATGCCATTCCACTAAGATCTCCAATCCAATTTCACAAAACCTTTTGACTGAAAATTTCTTCCGTCTTGCGGCGCCTTGCCAAGTTCTTGCGACGCTGAGAGGTTCCGGATTCCAACGAAAATTTCAAGGGGAAAACCTCGACCTTTTTGCCATTATATTCACCTCACCAACTTTCTCCATCCTCATATGGTTCAGATCAGAAGTAAAAATCTTATTACTCTTCTGCAAAATAAAAGCCCTCTAAGAAAAAAGATGAAACACCATACTCCGAGCCCCGAAATCATTCACATTGTTGTTGGTTATTCTGCTTAACAAGAATCAATCTGACAACTAATCAATATCACTGAGTTATCAACAATCTAATTGGACAGGTCGGCAAATATCAGGTGGGAGGTTTTCCCGTTCAATAGAACGTTCCTTAATTTAAGAACCACCTTTCAATTTCCTTCTTGGTTAAAGCACCAATTAGACTGAATCTAAGTCAGTCTCGATATACTGTAAAGTATATCCCCTGTATAAAGGACTTAATCCACTTATACAGTATTTAGAGTGAGGTACGCTTAAAGCGAATCTCCTTAAGACAATTACGTCCCCCGCACTGGTGCTAACGGGATAATGGACGCTGGTCTCCCAAGATACAACACTCTTTCACGGTATTTGGATAGCACTACCAAATCACCGTACGGTCGAACCGTAGTCAACCAGTACCTTCACAGGATTGTTGAAGCAGCGGTACAAGGACAAATTTCAAACGAATATTTGCCTTTACTCTCTAGAGGAGCACCCACTGTTGAGGACGAAGGAAGGTTGAAGAATATCTTTCTTCAGAAGTATCAGATTCAGACAACAATTCTTATAAAAGAATATGTTGAATTTTCTGATTCCTCTTTCAGAACAATTTGACAGAATCTCCTTTTAGGAAGTCGCTTCGGATTCCCACTTCACGCTGGAAGTCGCGGATTCCACTTCACGCTACGCTGGAAGCACAGTTCAGAACGTTGGAAGAACAGTTCAGAACTCAGTATAGAGAGAGAGAGAGAGTTGTGTCTGAGAATGAACCTCTGGAGCGCTATTTATAGCGCTCCGGAAGGGTATTCTCGTCCGCCAAAAGTCAACAGTTGCGACGGTTCGGACAGAACCGTCGCAACAGTTCAACTGCACGGTCGGTTTTCCGACAGCGGTTGGCGAACGGTTCGGATCCGTTCGCGCGAACACCCGTTGGCGGGCAGGAGCGGATTGGGTAGTGGAGTGGAGCGGATCTGTTCGGTCCATACCCTGAAACCCGATTCAAAAAGAACCAGTCCAGGTAGGGAAACCGAACCCGAACCCAGACCTGGTCTCGCGCACCCGCGCCCAGGCTCCGGCCGGCCGCCCCACCGCCAGCGGCGGCGCGCGCAACACGCACGTGCGAGCATAATTCCCTCCTTTTCGCGCGCGAAAACTCCAAGTACCCAAAGGGCACGCCCTTTGTTTCTCATTTTCTCTATTTATACCCTATAAGCTTCCATCACACGGCCAATGTGGGACTAAATGTTTTTAGGCTTCCTTTAGTCCCATTTGGTTTTGAATTAGGCAAACTTTGGACTTGAATATCTCATTCATTCGAAGTCGGAATTGAACATGTGAATATACCACGTTCATCACCAATGGAAGGAGAACACACTCCAACCATCATCCAGTTGATTCGATCAACGGATCTCGCCATAATTCAACTCGAAGATTCGCCTTTCATATTCTTCAATTCCAACAATTGCTAATGTGCTTCAAGACCCATTCCTTCTCTTCAAGCCTCCATATACACTGAGCCCGCGCGCAAACAAATCAGCATAACATAATTCCTACCCATTATGCCGATATGAGTCGTGGTATGTAGCTTCGCAACAATGTCTTCATCGAATCGACTCGGCTGATTCCTCTCTCGAAAGATGAAACCTCACAATGTAGCTTGAGTTTTGCATACAAAGGGCACCACCCCCAGAAAAGACCAAGAACCAATATCTTCACATATTATCATCACCTTCTTCTTCTCCCCCGCGCTTCCCGTCTCCGAGAGTATATGCTAATTTCCTTCGGGGTTAGACAATCCATTACCGCAGTTCTTGTAGGCGGTGACTTTGTAGCACGGGGAGAGCTGGGGTCGAAAGCCAGCAAGATGGGGGAGAGGCCATGGGGATTTTGAGGGAGGGAAGCGAACTGACCGGTCACTAGAACTCTCACATTGCATTGAGGATCGATGACATGCACTGGCAGAGGAGGAGGCCGTTGCAGCAGTCGATGATCTCGCATTGAGATTCGATAGGAAGGAGGGCGCAGCAGCGGAGGGATTTGGAGTGGTAGGGGAGAAAGGTGAAGAGAGGGCGCCATGATTTCGATACGAGAGACGAGTTGTACAAGTGTGTGCCAGGCAAACGGGAGAAGATTTGAAGCCAAATATCGTCAGGCGAAGCAAGGGACGTGGTGGATTGGATTGATGTGTTCAATTTGAAGAGGAAGGAGAACTTGGCGGTTTGAGGGATTGATTGAATTGAAAAAGAAAACTTGGCGGCTGAATCTACTGTAACGACGTGGGCTTCGTCCCAAAAAAAACTAGTATTTTAAGTGGATTGGTCAAAAACATTTTAGGTAAAGCCACAAATTACAGCCTACTATTCTTTTTCACCACGCGGAGGCGAACACGTCTTACGTGAAGTAAGAGCACCGCTGTCAAATCCTCAAGAATCCAACTAGCTTTATAGGAGCCTACTACGTTTTTTGCTTCATAAGGGGATTTGAACTTCATTCACACACATAGCTAAACACACCACTTATAAGACATAGAACACCATCCCAAAAAACTAGTCTTCTAAATGAAGTTACGTAAATTCTTATATAACCAAGGTGAGCCACATATCTAGCCGATGTGAGACTAATTGTTTGACATCCAACTCAACATATAGGTTCAAGTTGAAAGATTCAGGGGCTTGGGGCTGTTTGGTTGCAAGGAAGTGGGCGAAGTAAGGAATAGGAAAGTATAATTGCTCACTTCCCTATCTATCCAAACACCAGAAAGGAAAATAAGAAAACCCTTTTCTTTTTCTCTTTTACACACATCATTTCCTCACTTCTCGAGTGCTACAATTAATTTTGTGGTCATGTAAATCTCATTTGTAATAAGTTGCAGCACAAAATAGTTAATTTTTTGATCATGTAAATCTCACTTGCATTCTAATTATAGTACATTTTTTATTTTTCTTAATTAATTTTTTATTTTAATATTATTTTACGATCAACTTTGTGGTCAACTTTTTCACTTTCACATTATCATTCAAACACTGAAAAGACAAAACATTTTCCAACCACACTTCTCAACAACATCTAAACACTGAAAAACTTACTAACCAATTCTCAAGTTTCAAAGGAAATTATTACCACTTCCTCAATTCCTCACTTCCACCCTTGACCAAACAGAGAGAGTTTAGCAGGGTTCTCTTTCATGTTTTTGAGCTGAAGACAATGTAATGATTTTTCCTAGTCGCTTTAAACTTGATAAAGTTGGACATAAGATTCAGATGAAAAACATGCATTGCATTGATCAAGCACCAACACAATCCAAAGTAATGGAACAATAAGAACACAGTTACACCACAGTTCGCGTAAAAGTGGAAAAATCTTGAATGTGGCATTCCATGAACATAGTAGTAATTGATAATGATGATGATCCTTTATATTCCTATATATTCATAACATTAGGGCACCCTTATGAGGGCATCTGACCGTAACTATATTTGATAGCAGTACGGATATCCAAAACTCATAACAGCAGCAATGGAGACGATAGCAATGCATTTCTTTCGCCTTTCAGCTCAATAGCTTTCAGTTCACCGTCATCACTGTCATCGAAACAACGGCAATATGCCCCATTGGTGCAAGAAGCCTTCGCCGGTGGTCACTTCCAACACCAAAAGAGCGAGCACCGCCAACATGGCCGCTCTTCCGTTCCACGTTTCGGCACTCTTGGTCCAGCCCCACTCCCAGACTGTCACCGGAGGAGGAAGCTCTCCACGTTTGGAGTCATATGCCGCCAATAGCTCCTCCACACTCCCCAACGGAACGAGAGACTGCAACACAACAAAATTTTCTCCAAACATGTTGTTCAGGGGGGAAAAAAACCCTAAACTGGTAATATTTTTCAAATAATCTTCAAGAAGCACAAGAATTAACAGAATGATAGAGGGATGAATTCAAACATAACTCGTGTCCCAAGGAACGGAGCAATTTCTTGACAGTATCAACAAAGGAGGATAGAGATATCGAACAGGTTGTTACCTGACGAGCCTCAAGATTTGAGACTGCCATTGCTCCAACATAAGGAAGACTTTCAATCACAGCATCAGCAAGATCTGAAATAAACGTGGGGCTCGCATCCTAATGCGGGAACTCTCCCCCCATTTCTCAATGCCAGATTTCAGAGCTAGCTCTTTGTACTCCACGTCAATTTCTTCCAGGGTTTCAATGTGCTCACTAACAAAACTGAAAATCAGGTAGCATATGATTAGAAAACAGAGATAGATTAACATTCATTGAATAAAATTTCATTACGATACCTAATCGGGACAGCTAGAAGGCTCTTAACTCCTTTGCGCCCAAGCTCAATAATTGTCTCATCAGTATATGGCCTCAGCCACTCCACAGGTCCAACTCGGCTCTGTTAATCCAGACATAAAATTCAATTTATCTTGAAATGTTAGTGAGCCAAACAATGAAATTTCGGATGAGACAATTGAGAAATGATTAAGAAAAGAAACAAATGTGTCTAAAAATAAATTTGGTTTTTATGTTAGAGAGTTTGACCATGGATGCTACTTAATGAATAAAAACGGTGAATTGAGAGATATAGGAAGAAGAAAAGAGATTTATATATGGTTATCACTGATTTAGAAAAGTATCATGATAGGGTTCTAGGGAGATAGCATAGTGATTTTGAGAAAGAAACAAATGTTAAGCAGTTATACTGATGGGATTAAGGATATGCGATGTGATTAGTGAAAGAGGATTAATACTTCAGTTTAGTAGGGGATTTTAACATATTTCAGTTTTCAGAAGTTAGTTTTATTTTTATTTTTTAATTTATTTTTCCTTTTAGAGAACAAGAGTCTTATGTATCTCAATCTTTCACGAATTCATGTTTGTTCATATTTAAAGAGTTCTTTACCTTTCTATTTATTTATTTATTTTTCTGTTTCAGTGGTGCGTATTTGTGTGTGCATATCTGGCTTCAGCTCACCCGGGTGGGGCGTGGTGGGGCATGGAATAATCTTTGGTCAATAGTACAAAGGTTGAAGTGGAAATCTCATACTTTATGGGGCATTATCTGCATCTGCAAGGATGAGCAAGTTAAACGAGGAATCTTCTGCTTAAGTGTGCCATCTACAAACAATCCTAAAGAATGTGGTGTTGTCTGCATTTACCTGAAATTTGCAGTGCTGAACTACACACTCCCGTTTACTCTTAAAAGTGTGAGTCTACAAATTCTCTATAACAAAGACACTAGTGGCCACCATTATTTTATTTCCCCTCACTCCTTTGCGTTTATAATTTTGACAGACCAATATCCCATGGCAAATAGGGACAGGAGATATATTAACTCCTACTTTTAAGAGGGTATGAGAAGTGTGTATTCTTGTTCAAATTTATGTCCAATGCCTAGCAACATATAAATAGTGGTTAAACTTTATCTCCAAAGACATGGTAAAATATATTGTTTATTTAATAGCTCAAAAAATGGTAAATAAAGGCATGTGACATTTTCAATGAACAAGGCACACGTACAATGCATAAGAGACAAGTCTGGGAGGGGAATTACAATTAAAGATGTTCTCTGTCTCTCTTTCTTACCCCCAGTGTGCGTGCGTGTGTTTTTGTGTGTGCGCGCGCGTGTGTGTGTGTGATTAAGGGGTGTGCGTTACCTGGTAAGCAAGGGTGTATGCATTTGTTATCCCTCGTTTTTCTAATTCTTCCATGATTAAGTCCACACACTCTTCCATTTCTGCTTTATATGGATCCCCAGCTTCTCAACGTACGCAAGAGGCACCCCATGGGCACTAAAAAATATCATAACCTAAAAACCAGTCACCCAAGTGGCATTATGAAATATGAAAATTACAATCCATACACTATAAAGGGAAATCATATGATGTTTTAAGCTTGAAAACGAATGAAGAAAGCATATTAGACTAGATAGAAAAAGACACTTAAAATGAATAGAAGACAACAGTAATAAGGACTTGCAGGTTTAGACGGAAATTTAATTCAGAAGACACTCAAACGTGGAATTTGTATTACTGATCCCACCTCACAGCACCATCAGGTTTTTATCCACAGGTACGTAAAATTCATTTTAACCAGTTCTATATAAGCCCCCACTTTAATCCCCACACATTACACACACACACAACCCGCGCGCGCGCGCACATATATTTAAACCCCCCCCCCCCCCCCCCCCCCCCCCCCCCCCCCCAAACACACACACAAAAATCCTCACCCAAACACACACAAAATTAAAAAAAAAAGCAAGGGGAAATTTTCATCCATCTTCTCCTTTGCATGGTCAAGACACATTAGTTCACATATGATGCACACACTCAGAACATTATACAAAAGCAAGGGGAAATTTTTTTCTAGAAGCTGCTGTGAACATTTGGAAATGTTCACCGACTGTATTTTCTTATAAAAATCATACACAAACTTTTGTCTTGTAGGTTTATAAAACTCTTTAACCACCAGTTTAAAAAGACAGCATGTAGATTTCCAGGAACCCTTTGCAAAAGGATAAACTCCTTATATCCTCCCCAAGTTGGAATCTAATGTATAATTGTGGCGCTATACAAGCTTTTTGACTAAGGATGCCATACCCCTCAAAATATAGTCACTTATTGCTTAGTAACTCGCTCCATAGGCCAGTAATGTTCTCTTCACATATCTAATAGAAGCCAAATTTTCTATTTCATATCAACTGCCAGTTACTATTCTTTACACTTTTAATATCAAGAGGAAGGGCAACCAGCTCTGAACCACTGGCATCTAAGAGGCAAAGTGTCTAAAATACATCAAGCACGGGCATCATCCATCAAGGATATATTATATTATTGATTCTATAGTCCTTCAACATAATAGGAATTTTTAGGCCTGAAAAGAGGAAACATATTACAAATTACATTTTCTCTAAGTTAAGTTATGGCAGAGCAAGTTTATGGCTTCTAATATGTCAAATTAACTTTACCGGCACAATGCGCGAAACATGTATTCTCAGTGAATAGCAGTAATTAGTGAAACCAATTAAGTAATGTACCTCTTCAGGGAATCCAAATTTACGCAGCTCCTGCTCAATTAAACTTGCCATGGCCTTGATGTATCCTTCACGCTGGTACCATGAAGGTATAACTGTATGCTGCATGTTGACTAAATACTCGTCCTCCCTACAGAACTAAATCAATGTCATTAATTCTTGTTGCCTTTTAAAAGCATCAGAAACAGCAGTACCAAATTTTGACTGCACCACCTGAATATACTCTCCAACAAACGAAGGCTGGAACCACTAGTTGATATTGAGAACTGCGGATAAAGAGGAAGCACAACAAGCTTCGTGATTCCATCCCGTTTAATCTGCAAGGAAGACAAGGGATAAATAAAGTTTAAAAGAAAGTATAATAAGAATTATATTAGCTGTTGGATAGTTTAATTAGGGGATCATAATATAGCAGCCTAGGTCATGCTCTATATATTTTTCACGGAAATATAGTGATAAAGAAAAGATGAAATGCACCTATCTGTTTTTCTAGAAAGTTCAACACACTTTTTTGATTCAATAGCACTCCGTATGATCAGAGATTTGTGCAGTTAGATACATAAAAATAGGCATTGACAAGCATAAATAAATACAAGGCCTAAATCTAGCTACTTTGTGATGCAAGTAAAGCAGAACCAGGAAGTGGAATCATCAACTTTGAATGTGCCAATGAATTTTGGTTTAGCAAACAAATTTTTATTTTCTTTTGCTACACCCAGCACTAATTCAAATGATGGATGTAAACTCTGCTATTATAAAAAACTGAAATGAGAAAATTATTTGAATGTCTTACCTTTTCAATAGCTTCTTCAGTGAACGGATGCCAATAACGCATTCCAACATACACTTTCGCTGGGATGTTTTTCTCACACAGGGCTTTCCTCAACTCTTCTGCCTAAACCATGTATAGTAAGCCACCAATATGAAGAGTGAACGATTAATTGCAAATTCCGCCAATCACAAAACTTAACTATGAGTAACAAGATGTGGTTTATATTAAATTCTTTTGTTCAAAATTGGTTCATGTGATGCTTCTTAAGATAACTTAAAATGGAATACACATGCAGCATTATTATCATTTAAATGTGAAAATGGGAAACACAGAAAAACCATAATTGTTCGTTCCTCTTGTCACAAATTTGGGACCAACATATTATAAGCAATTTAGATCTATTGGACTTGCAGCTCAAGATAAATGTCTTATTTGATTTTAATGAACAATGAATAGCTATTGAAGATGTAGCTTTGTCGTAAACTATTATAAATTATGGTACAACTATTAACGATACAGCCGAAAACTTTTTTTTAATTTTTTAATTTTTATTTTTAGAGAGAGATGAAACTGTCATCAAAACTGCCAAGCCCCTCAAATTGCTGAAACACGTCAAGTAGGGCCTGTGAATAATACAATTTTGGGAACTTAGAGATGTAATAATCAACACACTCCATGGAAATTGAATATTTTCATATAAATAATTAAATTCAAGAATGCAAAATGTTTTTAAATGTTAAACCAAAAAGAGGAGAAGAACAATCAGCAACCTCATCAATTGAGGTAGTTATGACCTTCATCTCCAGCAAAAAGTGGAACTATCATAATATATCATACTTGGTTAGGAAAGTAATTTGATAGTCCTTGACATTTTGGAAGATAGTGGAATCATGAGGGGCAGCAGCCTAACACTTGGACTACCTAGGTAAATGTCTTGCAAATTTCAGTAGCCTGCATAAATCCAAACTGCAGAATACTTTAGCAACAACAAAAGAGGAAGAAAGAAAGATATAAATAATGAATATGGAGGTGAAGAGGGAAAAACAGGTCATATGTTGGATAAAGAACAAAAGCAGGATGGTGGTCACAGAAAGGTGCTTCTGCGGTAAAAACTATAACATACAATTCCCAAAAGTGGGATGTGAAGTATTAGAAAACAGATAAACAGTCAATTTGTGCATATGTGAATATAAGGCAACTGAGAAGTGAAAACATATTGAAAAACCTCTTGCTCATGAAATCTATTGTATTAGATGCATTATTCAGTGCAACTGTGCAAATGAGGTTTGGATATTGACTCATAAGGTTGGGGACTCTAGATGACACAGATAATGATAATCAAATCAGGCCAAACAGAAAACAAATGAGCAAATTCCCTTTAGTGACGGCCATAGTTATGCTTAAAAGATAAAGGAGAAAGTTGATCGTGGTTCCTTTAAAATTTTTCCATGGAATCATAAAACAAATAAAAACACCAATCATCTTTCGCCTAGACATGAAATCATGAGCTCTATTACAGTTAATATTAACAGAAACAAAACTGGAGTATACACAGTGCGTGCCTGCGCATCTGTTATCTGCCGCAGTGGAGAACCACCACCAATGGAAGCATAACCTTCTTTGCTCTTGGGTGCTCTCACAACAGATATAAATTGTGCTAAAGGCGTCTGAAGAAAGCGGAACATCCTTGGAAGCCGAATAATGTCCTGTAATTTATTATAATCAAATGTCACTAAAGCAGGTGAATGGAATCAAACTTCAAATAACACTTTGTTAGGTCTGAAACTATTTCAAACTAAGGATAAAGGAGAAATAACCTAGCTTTTGTTTTGCTAGAATTAACTGGGTTCTGCATCCAGACAGATGACTGTAAAGCAATAAAAACGCCACAAGGTAAAATTGCTTAAGCAAATATAAAAATAAATGGTAGCCTGAAACCACGCATTTCAGCAAACAAAGTAGATCTGAACAATTTTTTCTTGCAAGTATAACACCATCATGTAGAGCAACAGACAACGAACAATCATAGACCCTGAGCCCCTGACATTGATCAAAGAATGTCATCAACCAAAGACATAGCAGCACCAAAGACATGTTTTATTCCGCTCGGTAATGAAAGCATCTGCCAACAGGACACAGTTATGAGAAACTAAGAATGAATTCCTCGTCAAACTCCATCATCAGAACAACCAGAAGAACACTGTACTAATTTGCAAGGTAAACCATTGACCATCATGGTGACAAATAAAGTACCACAAGGTTTCTACAAAAACTCGCCAGCTGCTCTTCCCACCACCTATGAAGCACTGATGATGACAGTGAACTCATACAGGAACCACGGGCAAGATTAAGAAACGGGATTAGATGTATGATGGGGAAAAACTGAAAGAAAGGTAAAAAAGGAAAGATGAAGGGTTGGGGGAAGAGTTTTTTCTTCTTTTCCCATATAATCATAATCAAACCATCACCTTTAAAACCCTTTCATGATTTTAAACCCCAAGAATCAAATATGACATTAACTAAGCCAGAGGGATAGCTCCTCATGGTGACACTTCCTATCCTTCTCCCCATCAACCGCCACATGATCCTTCCTAAAATCTCATTACCACACACGGTGGGTCATGAAACCATGGTCTCTTGGCAGGCAACAAAATGTTCGCTTCATTCTCCATATATTTCTGATGGGGAACCGGGCGGGATTCTCTCCCTAGGTTTCTCACCCAAAGCACACAGGCTACAAAGCTTAAAAGCAATTTTCATTCATTCCAAAACTACCAATAACAATACCAGTCTTGGCCTTAAATAGGCCTACATCAACAGAAAGATCCCATTACAACCGATATGGGACTAAAAGAAAACTGTCAAATAAATAAAAATTACAATAAAAGGGGAAAATAGCTAAGTTGACTTTCCCAGCCCTAATCGAACCAAACTGAAAGTGTACGACGACGTCTCCTGGTGTAGAATCGCAATCCTGGAGAGATGTCCCCATCATTCCCTCGGGGTTAAGAAAAACTCGACTCTATCGAACGTGAACCTCCACGTCTTTCATAATACTCCAGACGATCAGGGTCCAACCGTTGGAGTTCCTCTCGATTAATCCAAGTGTTATCAGAATCAGGTAGTCCTTTCCAACGAACCAAAAATCTGTGGTAACCACCATCTCTAGTAGAGACAATCTGATCATCAATAATGTCATCAATTTGATCTGCCATATGGGTTGGATGTATTTGGGGAAGAGGAGGTAATAAGGGTCTCTTAGGAGGTGGCACAGGGGAAGGCTCATCCAATAAAGAATTATCAGGGGAAAAATTGGGCCCTTTATAAGCAATCAAATCTTCAATATTAAAAGAGGGACGAATTCCAAAATCCGGTGGGAGATCTACCACATATGCATTTGAATTAATTTTATTCAAAATTTTGAATGGTCCCGCACTACGTGCGTGCAATTTCTTCACGGTACCCGGAGGATACCGTTCTGGTCGAATTCGAACGGTCACGTAGTCTCCTACGTTAAACTCATGTGCTTTCCTGTGCAAATCTGCATAAGCTTTATAGTTTGCATTATTTTTCTGAATTTGATTGCTGATCTCCTTATGCAAGTCATGAATGTGTGATGCAAATGATGCAGCTGACTCAGACATCCTAGTATGATGGGGTACCATGGGAATTAAGTCTATAGGTTGCCTAGGTTGATAACCATGCACTACCTCAAATGGACTCATGTCTATGGTTCTATTGACAGAACTGTTGTATGCAAACTCAGCAGTAGGTAACACAAGATCCCATGCTCTAAGATTCTCACCACTAAACATCGTAACAGATTACCAAGACTTCTATTGACTACTTCAGTTTGGCCATCAGTTTGTGGATGGAAGGCCGTAGAAAACTGAAGTTTAGTTCCCATTTTATGCCACAGGGTTTTCCAGAAGTAGCTCATAAATTTAACATCCCTGTCTGAGATAATTGTTTTGGGTAGTCCATGTAGCCTAACAACTTCATCAAAGTAGATTGTAGCAACCCGAGATGCATCCGACGTTTTGGAACATGGCAAGAAGTGAGCCATCTTGAAAAAATGGTCTACAACCACAAGTATGGAATCATGCTTCCTTGCTGTTTTTGGTAAACCTAGCACGAAATCCATACTGACATCTTGCCAAGGACAGTTAGGAACTGGTAGAGGGGTGTAGAGACCAGTATTTTGTTTTCGTTGCTTGGCGAGTTGACATGTACGACATTGACTAACAAGTCTTGCAACATCTCTTTTTAAGCTCGGCCAATAAAAACGATGTTCGACAGCTTCAATTGTTTTATTTCGCCCGAAGTGTCCAGCAAGTCCCCCTGCGTGTAATTCCCATACCATAAATTCTCTCAATGAGGTACGAGGGATACACAACAGACGAGAGCGAAACAAATATCCGTCTTGCAGAAGAAAACCATCAATCTCATGTGTCAAACTATCCCTTAATACAGTGTATATATTTTCAAAATCAGGACAGGACTCATAAGTTTCTTTGATCTTCTCGAAACCAACCACTTCCGTACTCATGACAGAAAGTAAAGCGCGACGACGGCTAAGAGCATCAGCGACCCTATTTTCCACCCCGGCCTTATGCTTGAGGACATAGGTGTAATCTTGAAGGAATTCTACCCACCTACCATGCCTCGAATTCAACTTCTTTTGAGAGTTGAGATACTTAAGGGCTTCATGGTCGGAATAAATGACGAATTCTTGCGGTAACAAGTAATGGCGCCAATAACGCAGAGCTTGCACTACCGCATAGAACTCCTTATCGTAGGTAGAGTACCGTTGCTTAGCATCATTTAACTTTTCGCTAAAATAGGCAACGAGATGCTTTTCTTGACTTAAAACACCACCTATCCCAACGCCTGAGGCATCACAAGTAATTTCAAAAACTTTCGTGAAATCTGGGAGCCTCATAACAGGAGCTTCTGTCATTCTCTCTTAGATTTCCCGAAACGCCTTGGCAGCAGCTCTAGTCCATTCGAAGTCCTCTTTTTTTAAGCAATCGGTAATCGGAGCCATAATCGTACTGAAGTTTCGAATAAAACGTCTGTAGAAAGTGGCTAACCCATGAAAACTTCTCACTTCTCGAATACTGCATGGTTCCGGCCATTCCACGATAGCTTTGATTTTATCGGGATCTGCGGAGACACCTTGTGAAGAAACAACCACTCCTAGGAAAATGACTTTGTCGGTAAGAAAGGTACATTTTTTAGGATTGGCATATAAATCTTTCCTTTCTCAAAGCTACACAAACTTGCGTGAGGTGGTCCAAATGTTGCTCCTTTGATTTGCTATAAATGAGGATGTCATCAAAATATACGACTACAAACTTTCCGATAAAGGGTCGCAATACTTGTGTCATCACTCTCATAAAAGTGCTTGGAGCATTAGACAAGCCGAAAGGCATGACCATCCACTCATACAGCCCATCCTTTGTTTTAAAGGCTGTTTTCCATTCAACTCCCGAGCGAATACGAATTTGATGATAACCACTCTTCAAATCTATTTTTGAAAAGATGGTAGCACCTGTCATCATGTCAAGCATATCATCCAATCTTGGGATTGGAAAACGATATTTTATCGTTATTTTATTGATAGCACGGCTATCCACACACATACGCCATGTCTCATCTTTCTTCGGCGTTAACAGTGCAGGGACCGCGCAAGGGCTCAAACTTTCTCGTATGAACCCTCTGCTCAACAACTCTTCAACTTGCCTCTGTAATTTAGCATGTTCCATTGGGTTCATTCGATAGTGTGGCAAGTTGGGTAGAGTGGCTCCCGGAACTAGATCAATGGCATGTTGAATGTCCCGCATTGGTGGCAGTTGAACAGGGAGGTCGTCAGGAAATACATCAGCAAACTTTGTGATAATAGAGGTCACTTCAGGAAGAATCGTTTCATGAGATTCTTTCGCTACTTCCCGAGCAAGCAAAACGATGACTTGTGCCCCACTAATCACTTCTTGTTCAATTTCTTTAGGGTTGATTAAGTTGAGATTCTTTTCTTTTCTCGTGTCCACTGGCTTTTTCTCTTGTTTGGATCTGGGTTAACTCGGAACTAGTTTGATCCGTTGTCCTTCATAGTTGAAAGTACAAGTGTTGGACTTTCCCCACAAAGTTACGTCCATATCAAATAACCAAGGTCGACCAAGAATCACATGTCCTGCATCCATTGTTATTATATCACACCAAATTTTATCCTTATAGGTGGCAAATTGCACAGGTACAAGACATCATTCATTCACCTCCATCGATACTATGTTAATCCAGGTAACTTTGTATGGATTAGGGTGAGGGACCGTCTTCAACCCTATCTTTGAAATCAAACTAGATGACACAGCATTTATACAGTTTCCACTATCGACAATGATTTTACAATTTTTTTCACCAATCTTTATCCATGTGTGGAAGATTGAGGTTCTACGCCAGTCAACCATATCTTTAGGTTGAGCGAGGGTACATCGAACGACAGCAACATGCCTGATAGAACTAATAACTTCCTCTTGTTCTAAATCATTCTCAGAATCACTGCTCGCATTTCCCACAAATACAACTTCCTTTTGAGGTTCGTCCTGCACCTCATCTGATTGATCATCCAGAAAGAGGGTTCTGGATTTGCTTGGGCAAAACTTTTCTACATGCCCATATCCTTGACACTTAAAACATTGGGTGCGGGGGTTGGTTCGTGGCACGCCCTCAACTGGGCCTTTACCCTTGAGATCTCCTGTTGGGACCGAACTGTTAAGATTGGGTTTGAGCTGGGACTGTCCAGAGGTAGCCCTAGTGCTTTGGTTCTTGTACTCTGAACCTCGTTGATAGTAAGATCCTCGAGACGCATTAAGTCCCGAACTATCTGGTAGGCGTGTTCTAAATCACTAATACCCCTTGCAAAGAGTTCCCTACGAAGATCATCGCGAAGGCCAGACCTGAACCTAGAGAGGGTGACTGTTGGGGATTCATCAACGAACTCGCTGCACCGGGTCAAGAACTCATCAAATTTCTCAACATATTCCGTAGCAGAGCGAGTCCCTTGTGTTAGCCTGCTCCATTTGTCTAAAAATTGATCCTGAAAAGTAATAGGGAGATATTTCTGGCTTAACTTAGCCTTCATCTCATCCCAAATCCGGATCGGTTCTTGCCTCCTGAGGGCTATCAGTCTTTCAACATTAGACCAATATTGTCCCGCTTGTCCTACCAGTTTCATGGCGGCGAAACGGGCTCGCCGTTCTTGGGACATCTCGTACCACTTGAAATAACGCTCTAGACTCATTACCCAATCAAGGTAATATTGTGGGTCTAAGCGGCCGTCAAAGTTCGATACGTCTACTTTGATGTTTTTCATGTACCGGTCATCATCATCGTATCGATTATAATTCCTATTTATTCTCTCCTCTCGCCGATTATTAAGTTGTCGCTCTTCATTACGAGAGTTATCAGGACGTTCCAATTCCAATCTATCCATTCTCTGACCTAGAGTGTTCAATTGGGCCTTAATTTCCTCAAGAGTTTTGAGAATTTCAAGAGTCATGTAATCTGTTGGTGAGGTGATACCAGACGAAGAAGCATTGGGATTCATGTCTGTATTGGGTTCAACTAGGTCGTAGACTTTACCACTACGAGTTCGCATACAAAGTTACTTTTCTTTTTCTTTTTCTTTTTTTTAATTGCTATAATCTAAATGCTGAATTTATGATGATATTTTTTTTTATGAATGCAACCTATTAATTTCTATATGCCACTAACAACTCTAATGCAATCGTGCAGGATGATGCAGAAGATGCGGAGGATCAGCAACGATTCAGTAAAGTAAAGCACACAATAAGGCAAATGAATCTGCTAACAAGCTCAAGAGTGTAAAATAGAGACTGTGTTGTAAAAAGAACTTGCAATTAGACCTCAATTTTTGTAAAATATTAATTCTATGCAACTGTTGAGATCCCCGATGTATTTAGCAGTCCCTAAATTAATGTAAAGATGTCGCAAATAAGGGCAAAGCAGATACACTCACTCACTGTTTATGGATGACAGATAATCGACGAAATTATTATGACAGAATTTAAAGTAGTACCCAAATTTCAGTTCAAAGGAAATTTATACCTGAATACTGATTATGTAGATAGTCAGAAAAGAGTCCCAATTTGATCCTGGTCACTCAGAAATACACCAGCGTGCTTGAGACTGCTTCAGGCTTCGGCCTGTAGCTCGCGGATCAGTCGTGCTAACCCCACCAACTCAAATACAGCCTTAAGATCTTTCTGCTCCTCTTTGAAGTTGAGAAGAGGACGGGGAAAGCTCTGGTGGGAAGAACTCGGGTTAATTGAAGTAGTGACTTTGTGAAAGGAATCCAAATCAATTGGAATTAATCTTTAATCAAAACTCCCAATTCAGATCTGTAACAGCAACTGAGCCCAGAACTTGCGTGAGAGCAAATCTCCGGCCTGATCCTGTCGCCGGATCGCTTGGACGCCTCTACTTGATCGTCGTCAGGATGGACAAGATGGTGATCAGATCTAGTAGCACAAAGATGAGCTTGCGAGAGAGGGGAGAGCGTCGGATATGAGTTGATGTCGAAGACGCCGCTGAAGACGAGGAAGGCCCGTGGTGTAGTGGTGTTCGCTGGTGAACACGAGGAAGCAGATCGGACTTCGTTCTGGAAGAGAGAAGTCGGCGATGGCGCTGTTGGAAGTGGACGGCGGCGTCAAACAGGGCGGGCGAGTGCTCGTAAGAAGAGCTTCGAAGATGTTATCAGGGTCGGATGAGTAATCGGGTTCGCCGGAAGATCGTGGAAGCGATCTTGTCGTCGATTTGAAGCTCTGAGGAGATTTTTGACTTCAACAAACGCCGGCGTAGAGGCGGAGATGGAGATCTACGTCGATGGAGGTTCGGCAGGGGATGCGTCGGTGGGATCGGAGGTGTGGAGGCGATCCGTGAGCACCTGTGGGATTGACGGCGTCGAAGATGCGGATGATCTGGATGATGCGGCTGCTAGTGGAGGGAGAGAACAATTAGGGCTGATCTCTTGGTTGTCGACGCCGTTCGAGTTCCGCGAGAAGATCGGAGGCGCTTGTAGCGGAGATCAGAGGCGGCGGACGAGAGACGTCGTCTGAGAAGAGGAGGGAGATTTTTTTTTTTGTGGGTTCTCTTGTGAGCAGAGAAAAAAAAGGTTTGGGAAAAAAAATCTTTCTTTTTTTTTATGTGGTGGCGGCGCTGTTGTGGAAAGGAGGTGAGAGAGTAGTAGAGTAGTAGGTTTTTGTTTAATACATGGTGGGAAAAATTTTGTTGTGTTGTGTTTTGGAAAGAAATCAGGAACGTGGCTCTGATACCAAAATGATGGGGAACCGGCGGGATTCTCTCCCTAGGGTTTCTCACCCAAAGCACACAGGCTATAAAGCTTAAAAGCAATTTTCATTCATTCCAAAACTACCAATAACAATACCAGTCTTGGCCTTAAATAGGCCTACATCAACAGAAAGATCCCATTACAACCGATATGGGACTAAAAGAAAACTGCCAAATAAATAAAAATTACAATAAAAGAGAAAAATAGCTAAGTTGACTTTCCCAGCCCTAATCGAACCAAACTGAAAGTGTGCGACGACGCCTCCTGGTGTAGAATCGCAATCCTGGAGAGATGTCCCCATCAATTTCTCCCTTTCCCGAACTACTCAGCACCACAATCTCAATCCTAGAAGAGTTTTGCTGTAACATCCACACTTCCCCAACAAACCGCAACACTGAGAGTTTTGTTCAGTTGCCCCAGTTTGTTTTTACGAATATAGCATAAAGGTGCTCCGAAGACACCCTTTAACATTTGGAATTGAAACCAACAGTGTACAAATATATTTCAAGCAACATTAACAGTTAACAATTTAAGCTTAAATCCATGGGATAATGTATATCAAGCATTTGTAACACTTAAAAAGTTCTATTATTATCCAGATAATCAAGTGTCCTATCAAAAAAAAATGCTTGAACCAGTCAATATTCTGTGGTTTGAGAAGTCAATGAACCTTCTCTTAGCAAGCTGTGGACAAATGGTTTTCTTTTGTATTCTAGACTTGGAAGGATATCGAAGCTAAAAGTTGTATCACTTTTAGGTTCAATCTTAAAAAGATTGCATTGAATGAACTTACTTCATGTTTCCTTTCAACAATAAGAAAACAGAACTAGTTTGGGAGAATTGAAATTGGATACAAACAAAGGTACTAATGTTAGTACTAAGATGTTAGTACTTTAAAATCTGCACAAGTAATTTCCTAAGATCATGTTCCAGATGTCATCATAAAGACAAGAGAAAGACTTATCTGGTATAGTGATGCTCTATTAATATTCAGAAAATATTATCATACACCAATATGAACCACAATAATAAAATTAAGATATGTACAAGTTTTTGGTGTTACCGGGTCAGCAAAAAGATTGAACAAGAAAGGTTGCACATCATCAAGGGTCTCCGGACCTCCAAGATTGAGCAGTAATACTCCAATCTTTTCATTACCAGCAAGGTGTGTGCTCGATATGTCTTCAGTTTTAGAGGTCATCACTACCTCAGAAGGTGATGAATGGATCTCAAATGATCGCCTATGTTTGGATGAATGTGCATCATGCCATATTGGGTAATATTTGGCAACTGATGCTTTTTTAAACGAGATGCTCTATTCCAAGAATCCATGTGCCCTGGTAGTTGGTTAAGCAGCTGAATTGTAGATGCTTGTCTTGGAATAAACCTACAATTAAAGAAACCAAAAATAAGAAGTCACTTCTTTGGTTCAATTGCATCAACGGCTGCACAAATATTAAAGTACTCCACAAGACACAAAAAAAGTGACTGTATATAAGCAATATAGCAATTTGTGGACCATGCAAGATTGTGTGCAAAAAAGAGCTGGAAAATTGTATGTTAAACACAACTACCAAGAAAAGAAGAATCATGCAAGTTTCAGCACAATATACCTCCACGAATCTTGAATATAATCAGAAGATATAACATAACTACTAATATGCAGAATTGAGCAACGGCAACTAAAGACAACTAGCCAAGTTTGAAACACAGCTCACGGGTTCTAGCATAAATCAAAGCAATTGTGAGAGCAACAGACAATAAACATAGAATTAATCGTGTTGCCAGATGTAATCAGTAATTAGTTATCATTATGGTTTGAAATCTCAGTATTGGTATCACCATCAGCCGTAGGATTTTGGTATAAGAACGGCAATACAGCTGCTTATCAGCCATTTCCTTTCATCATATCAACAACATAGAGTATCATTTTGGTCATATTAGGTCATATGAGCAGCCAAAATATCATGATTGAATGATATCTCAAACCTTGGTTATGATATAAGTTATTGATGTAATATATGATCGCAATCACCTTCAATTCGAAGAAATGGAGAAACACTAGGGTTTTAAAAAGAACAATGAAAAGAGAAATTAGGTTTTATAAGAAAGAACAGGATAAATTTGGGCTTCGCACCCCTTACACCACAGGCTTTGCACCCCAATCTCAAGAACTCAAGAACACAAGAAATTTAACTGGAAAAATTTTAATTATTCATTGTCTAATAATAAAAGAAGTCTGATGCCTATTTA
The DNA here is from genome assembly GCA_038442645.1 of Agave tequilana. Lineage (NCBI taxonomy): Eukaryota > Viridiplantae > Streptophyta > Magnoliopsida > Asparagales > Asparagaceae > Agave > Agave tequilana. The sequence continues at coordinate 20,427 of JAVJIF010026649.1, forward strand.
TAAACTTTACAAAAGAGCACTTCTAGGGGATAACCGATGTGATACTAAACACCCACATAAAAGAAGCATAACCAGGTAAAATGAACTACAACTGAAAAATAATTAAGTGCTAAAAAGGCAGCACGTGATGTCCCCAACATTTTCTTCGGGGTGGGAGGAACTCGACCTTGTCGAGTGAGGACACCCCTCTTGAAGTATCTCAATCTGGCCATGGTGGTGGTCGTGGCAGCAACACTCATACATCACATCGAGATCATGGTGATGGAAGTAGAGCTGGCCTTCGTGACGAGCCGACTGTGAAAGATGACAGCTCGATCAAGGTACAGATAGTAGACTGAGGCGCATCATCCCTTCTGAAGATGGAGCTGATATCAAGATTCCATGGGGTATGCAACTCTTGAGCAATGGAAGTACTTCTATTCAGAATTCTATCAAAATCTGAATGTCAATAGTGCAACTTCCTCACGGCCTCAAGATGACTCGTAACCATCACCTTGTTATCAACTGCAAATTCTTGTGAAATATTATATGGTTATGCAACAAATTTATAGGTGTCATTGTAAATTGCTATCGGCCTAGTGATATCATCAATATATGCAACAGGCAAATGCAATGATTTAGGAACTCTAATCATAACTCATAACGATGGGAGAATGAGATATATAGGATGCCTAAGAGGACACACATCTAACCCCGCAATAGAGGTACATTGGATTCAGACACAAACTCCAAATAATTAAAAAAAGATGAAACACTAGAAACCATCTGCTGTATCTTGGCAAGAAATTCTGACTCCCTAAATATGAATCGATAGGAACAACCATAAAACTATATTCAGCATAAGAGGACTCGAATGGCTTACTAGACACAGTGGGTGTATTAGGCTCAAGTATCTCATCAACGTCATCACTGATACTATCAGAACACATGTGGTTTCATCAATGATCGGTGTGTCAGAACCAACTGCTATGTCTTCAATTATAGTCTTTGAAGGAACGTAAACATCCTCAACAACTTTCGAGTCGTCAACATCATCAGTAGGCGCAGATCTAACATGTTGACTCTCCAAGGAGCATTGATAATCATAATATCCATATCCCTCACACTTAAAACAGCAGGCCATGGCATTGACTAGCGTTCTGAAAGCCAAGTCTATCCTTATTGTAATATCAAAGACCTTTTCAACCATGTCTAAATCATAGGAGCCAGTAATCATAGCACGCCTTGTTTTAGGTCGTATGCCCTAAACAAACCTAGTTATAGTCTCAAACTGGTGCTCTCTCATGTCACTTCGATGGGTTAAGTCCTTAAATATGGTTATGTAATCATGAACGGACATATGACCTTAACGGAGGTTGTGTAACTGGTCTAAGAGGTGGTCTCTGTAATGTTGACTTGCAAAATCCAATAATCAAGCAGATGAAGTAAATAATCCTAAACTCAAGTAAACTAAATCATGCACTAAATAAAAATATCCTAGAGTTCAAGTTCTAAATGCAAAGAAAATACACTCCTAAAATAATGAAAAGTGACATACACTGATACAACCACTAGATAGAAGCAAATAGCATTTCAACCAACAAATTATAGTAGTTGCAAGTAAACAGTTAATAATTCAGCTCAAGTTAGCTTACTACCTGAAGGGTAAGTCGTTCACGCCCATACGCAAATATCTTCTAAGATTTCTCGGAAAAATACTCACACCAAAGAGCTGAAATCACCCACAAGATTCCTAAACAGAGGTAATAGAAAGTGAAAGATGGCTGCCTCGACAAGCTCTGAACTACTGTACGCTGATCTGCCGAGCTGAATCTGGTAGACAACCGAGGCTCAAACCTAGATGTGAAGGCTATAAACACGTACTGATCGTCACGAACCTGCTACCTTGAAAATGACTTGATTTGAGTTTGAAACGAGCTCTGAACGACCTTTGAAAGCGTTGAACTGAGTCAGAACAGTGCTTGGGCTGAGTCAGAATAGTGTCTGAGCTGATTTAGCTCACTTGGTGACTCGGATGCTGACGTCAGCAATAGCTGACTCGTCGGGTCCGGGTTTGTGATGGGTCAGGCGGTCTGGATCCGACCCGGTTACCTATTTAAACCCAAACAGGTTCAGTTAGTAGGTTTAACCCGCTCACTCATTGCCCGAGTGCCCCTCCTCAGTCTCTGCTAGGGCTCATCGAAATGGTGGTGGAGGTTGAGCTCTGGTGGTGGCAACGTTGAAGATCCAATGTCGTGGCGTTCAATGACAACCTCCGGCGAGCAGATGATGGGACAATGATGGCGACGACCTCCAGCAAAGTTAGGAGAGACCCGACAAGGGCAGCAGTAGAGTCGGTGGTCCCTTGCGACATTGGCGAGGGGCGGAATAGCTCCGATCGTGGCTGGATCTGCTCTGTTGACGATAACATCGAGCTTCTGGAAGCTTCGATGAGCCTATGGGGAGGACAACGTGGATCTGGAAGCGCCGGCGAAGATGTGAAAGCGTCGGCGAGGCTCTGCCGAAGGCGGTGAAGCTTCGACGAGTTTCTGGCGACTTCTAAGGATGAAGACAAGGTCGGACGGCGACGATGACGCAACTGTGACCTCTCGGTGGCTGAGGCTATGGGCAATGGTGATGAGATCTTGAGATTTGGACAGTTGCCGATGGATTTGGGGAGGAGATGATGACGATGACGGTATAATTGGTGGGGATGGTGGTGGCTGGTGATTGAAGATGGTGGCGGAGTGATGGGGGCTGCGGGATAATGAGTGTGAGGATGATAGAGGGGGGTAGCGGTGGCGGCTTGCAGAGATCGTCGAAGATGGAGGTGGAAGAAGAAGATGAAAATGGGAGGTGGCAGTGGAGGAGAGAGGGCGGCGGTGATGTCCTTTGAAGTTGATGAAGACGAAAGGGTGGCGATGTGATGATGGGGATGGGGAAGATGTGGGTGTTGATGGTGGAAAGAAGATGAACAGTGTATTCTGATTTTTTTTGGAATTTCAGAGAAGATGTACAGTGTCGATTTCGAATTTTTTGAGATTTTCGAAGGGATTTTGGTGAAATTTTGCTACAGTATTTTTTTTGTAACTGAATCTGGGATTGTTCTAGATCTAGGATTTCAGATCTAGAACTAGGGTTTTAAGAGAAGTGGAAAATTGTTTTTTGAAGGAAATTGAAACGAGAAGCTCTGATACCAAATTGATGTAATATAGGATCACAATCACTTTCAATTCAAAGATATGGGGGGAACTAAGATTTTGAAAAGAACAATGAAAAGAGAAATTAGGATTTATAGTAAAGAACTGAATAAATTGGGACTTCGCAACCCTTACGCGGGTTTCACACCCCTTACACCACGGGCTTCACAACCCAATCTCAAGAACTCAACGACTCAAGAAATTTAATTGAAAAAAATTTAATTATTCATTGTTTAATAATAAAAGAAGTCTGATGCCTATTTATAGGCTTTACAAAAGAGCTTTTCTAAGGGATAACTGATGTGGTACTAAACACCCACATAAAAGAAACATAATCAGGCAAAATGAACTACAACTAAAAAATAACTAAGTGCTAAAAAGGCAGCTCGTGATGTCCCCATCAGTTATATAAATAGTATTTGGAGTATTTAGTGTCCTAATAATACCAAGAATTATAGTTTGACTTTGAGTGGCATTTGCTCTCGTATGATCTATATAAGAAGGTGATTTCTCCTGATTCTATGTAACTATTTTGTATTTCTTTTGGTAATCAATAAAGATGCAATTCTTTAGAGTAATAAAGATTTGCTTTTATAAATTTATCACGGTATTAAGCCCTTGCTCATTTGCAGTTTTTCAGTAATTCGATTGTATGAATGAAATTAATTTGGCCATAGATGGATGGATTGAGTCTGATTATAGCGATCCAAGAATCAAATACTATGTTTTTTAGCATTTTGGACGCAATGGTGGAAGTAGATTTGGCATATTTCACTATTTGGAGTAAATTCAATGCAGTTTGGTGCAAAAACCTATGAGTCTAGCCCGATTTTAGCACTTTCACCTTGAAGTTCCTTTCTTGGTATTTTGTTTGGGATTTTTTGTTTGGACCTCGCCTGCATCACACACTTACTTTTCTCTAGTGAATTTGCTTGGAAGATTGAGTATGGTTTGGAGTTTTGGTTGGACTTTTGTTTAGCTTCAACAATTCCATTTCTTCTACAATTTATGTTTGACAATTCATTTTCGTCTTCAGCAATTCGTCTTTATTCCTTTAGACCTTGGAATTTCATCTTTGGACATTTGTCTTGATTCCTTGGCAATCAGCAAGTAAGCAAATTCAGCATTAGCAAGTCAAGAAGTTCAGCAAGTTTAGCATTAGTAAATCAGCTATGTGGCATTACATTCCACAATTCAGAATTTTAGCAGTTTCGTCAAAAAAAAAAAAAATCAATTTTTGTTAGATAAACTCACGATCTCTGCACCATCGTGAGTTTTAGGGGGATGTTAGATGTAATTGGCAATTAGTTATAGTATAAAGTTATTTAGTTGTAGAAATAGTACTTGAAATCTTTAGAGTCCTAGTAACATCAAGAGTCCTAGTTGTTAGGATTGTGACTGGAATACGTCGTGAAGGTAGACAAAGCTTCATAGATCAAGAACGAATATGTTTGCACAGTTGCAAGTCTAGTCGACTAATGGCTAAGGGTAGTCGACTAATGAAGAATTAGTCGACTAATGGCATCTCAGGAGTCAACTAATAGCTCAAAAAGAAAGTGGGAACATCTCAGTAATAGTCGACTAATGAGCATTATGAGTCGACTAATAGCGCTGCTGATAGTTTTCTTTTGTGATTCTTATTGCAGTTTGAATTGAACTCGAGTTTCTCCATTCATGAGGCGATGTTGTTCGTATTGCTAGAGTTTGTATAGAGCTAGGATGATCCTATGGTCTATAAATAACCTCTTGGGGTGGCCTTCAAAGATGTAGAGAATAAAAGAAAAAGTGAGAAATTCGTGAGAGAAGTTTTAACTATAAGGGTTCGTTGTTTTAGGCGGTCATCAAAGGACTTGTAATCTTATTAGCGAGAGGTGTAAGTTTCTCATTATACTCCGCGAAAGTTTTAATAAAGTTTCTCTCCCCTTCTCCCGTGGACGCACACACGATCTATTTGATCAGTGAAACTATGTTAAATTGTGTGTTGGCTTTTTTATATAGAATATCTCATCTCATCTTCTCGTTCCTCGATGATCCTACTTTCCGTTGTGCCATCCGCAACAATTGGTATCACATCATATCAGTTCGTTGCAACACTAGTTTGAGTAGAATTTAGTCTTGTACGGTCTAATATAAGAAGATAATTTCTCATGATTCTATGTAATTATACTTTACAGTTTTTTTGTAATCAATAAAATGTAATTCTTTAAAGTAAAAAAGATTTACTTTTGTAAATCTATCACAACTATATTGCATAAGTTCCAACTGCATTTGTTGTCATAAAACAAAAGTTGATATCAAAATCAATATAGATTTGTAAATGTTAGTCAATAGCTAGTTTCTTATTGGAAGGGCAAACATGTCAAAATCAATCAGGACAACAATACAAGATGTATGGAGCAAGAATAAGAATCATCAATTGTTTCCAAGTTTCTTAGGGTCTGGGGAAAATCCCAATAAAAGTCGCTTGTAAAGGCAGCAACCAAGACTGTACTCAATCATATATTAAACCACAATAATGCTTAGTGATACGAAAAGTACAGAAAGCATTATCAACCATAAATGTTTTTAAGAGCAGATGACCTTCACTATAACAAAATGAAGTTGTGCATAATGATGACTGACATGTTAATACCGTGAGCTGAGTGCATTAGCAAGCTGTTCAAAAGCCAAATTGCAAATAATGATATCACAAAACAGGAACTGATACCAATTGAAGCAGTTCTTCATCCACCCGTTCTTCCAGAGGTAGTCAAGACTTTACATTCTTCACAAAATAAACACAACTCTCTACTTTGGAAGGTCAATTTCACCACTCATCCTTAGACCCCAATGTACCTACTCATTCCAATTGCTATAATATTCTACTATTGGATGTTTCCTATTCCCCATTGTGCCTTACTGTATAATTTGAGCAAAAATAGAACTATCAACACCCAAATAGCAAAAAAATACTGAATGTGCAAGAAAAGAGAGGCTCAAAGTTTGATTACAGTTAAGTTTGAGTGTGAATCATCTATCTTATTTTATTCTACATGAGAGACAATATCAAACACACTTGCTCTTGACTAATTTTGATATCCAATATCTCAAAATATAAGCAATAAAAAAAAGAGGGCAGCTACCACGTTATAGGAAGAATAAATAAATAAATACCTCGCAGATAAAGAAGCTGAGTGAGTGAAATTAGAAGACCCAAGCTCCAAAATACCCATCTCTATTACGCCCCGTGTGCTTGCCTGATGAGATGATGACAACCTCTCCCCTATGTTAACAAACAAAATTAACAATTAAAAATGGGAGAGAATGCCATAGTTGAGAACACAAGTTAATACAAACAAATGTAAGAAACCAAAAACTAACATTATAATTTATACAGTAGTAACAAATAATTGCACAGGTTGTATACCAAATCAAAATCTTAGCTAAAATGGGTCAAAAGGGTACTTGTAGTTCCCCCAATTCAAATGATTGCAGGGTGAGAGGGGGGGGGGGGGGGGTGGGTTGTTGGGAATCTTACAGTGAGAGGCTGGAGAAGGGAGGGAAAGGGCCAAGACTTCTATCCCCATTTGGATGAAGAGAAGAAAATTTGAGCTCCAGAAAAAAGGGGAGGTCGGATTCAAGTACTATCAAATACTGGATTTTTTTTTTTTTTTTTTTTTTTGAGCTTGGAGAAACTGCCGTATTTTTTCAGATCTCTCTCTGTGCACAGTACAAGAATTATGAATGGATGTGGGCAAATAATCTCAAACGATTGGTTCGACTTTTCTGAGCGTGCACTCATCTCCAGCCGTCCAATCACTTGACGCCCGCCTCCCAAACAACCCCAGAGCCGTCCGATTCAAACCCTCAGCGGCCCCGAAGTTCGGATCGGGTTCCGGTTGGTGGAGGCGGCCCGGTTTGCTTATCGGGTTGGTGGATTTTTCTTTTTCTTTTCTTAAACAAAGGCGGTAACCCGGCCCTGACCTGAAAAAGACTAACACCTCTTATTTTCAAACTCGACTTTTTTTATCACTGAGTCAGATCTCAACAATATTTTTTTTAAACTCTTCCTCCGTACCATCCATGTCACTTTCTTTAGTTTCTTCTTCTTCGTATATACTCGAACTAAAACAACAAATTTTTGTTAACTATTGTTGTTTTCTTTTTTTTGTCATCCTCCTCTATTATATTAAACATCTTGTGTTTGATTGTCATATGGTGATTTTTATAATTTTTTTTCTTAGTGTATTATTTAGACATCTACTATGTGCGCAGCTAACTTCTTGCAAGAGTCTCTTAACTTGCCATCATCTTATCAATCTTTATTTCTTTTTGTCTTTTTTTTTTTTAATGAATCTTGAATTATTTGTTTATTTATTTATTTATTTTTTGATAGAAGAGGCCTTTGGACAGTTAGCATCAGCATCCACATCATCGGCTCTTAAAAATGTTGGTAAGCTTCTGAGGGAAGTTCGACAAGAGTGACTCCTCCCGACCCTAAATCTTAATTAGCAAAGGGATTTATTGAAAGTTAATAAGAGATTTACACTTGGAACGCAAGAGAAATTATTTCCGCACTCGAAAATATGAAACCAATTTTGAAGCAAGCGAGATGCCAACTTAAAAGAAAAAAGAGGCACTTGATAGATTATTTCACGACTCCTCTCATATTTTTGGATCATTGTACCAATGCTCAACCCTGGATCTCTCTCTCTCAACTCTGTTCAGTCTTGATATCAATATCATGAGCCAAGTGGGCAGATCAGGCTTGTGGAAGACTCCAACAACTAGCTCTTGAATATCTCTGAAACCGATGGAAAGCAGGTGCAGAAATTTGATGGGGCCCGCGGTGTCAGGTTTCCAGGTCTCTAGGGTCTTCCGCTCAAAACGCTCTGAAAATTTTTTTCGTACTGTTCATGTAATTTATTGAGCTGAGGGTGGTGTCCGCTTTATCAGTTTTCAGAGCAAACAAATAACTCGAGAGAAAGAAAACATGATTTGGCTTACATTGTCAAGAGGCAAAAACTCAGTTCTCCACGGGGCACGCAAACAAGCCCTATTGTTTTCTCACCCAACACATCATCTTCACACAAGTATGCATGTACATGTGCACGCAGACAATGCACATATTTGTAGCTACCACAGGTGATAAGGTCTGCACATAATAACTTTTGAGGTGGCACCACCTCACATATAGAGGCAGACTCAAAATGGGCATTTTTTCAAATATTGTAATAAATTCATCTTTATTTTTGTTCTTTTTCAGATATTGTGTTAGACCCTCTTCTATTTTGACTTTCTTTTAACAAATTTATTACTAGTTCTACTTCTGATTTAGTGGATAATACTATTTTATTCTTTTGAGAAATGCATATAATTCATAAGTATATGTTAAAAAAAATTACAGCCCACCCTTAAATTTATATCTGATTCCGCCACTGCTCACACCCAAAGCTAGCACAAATGTTGGGGGCGAAAAACTTTTTGGCAGGCCATCCCCATAAAAATACAAGTTATGGGAGTTTGGCATGATCAAATAGTGCCTGTCATGACCCCCACATCAAACATCAGATTACTCTTTAAAAAAAAATTAAAACATTTTTAGATTATCAAAGATTCTCAATGTAGTAATGAACATGCCATGTTGATGAGGGACCTAATTTTCTTGGTCAACAACCAAATATTTGAACCACATATATTAACAATTCTTAATTTTCATTGATTGCTGATGTCAAAATTTTTTTCTTTCTGTGATTTTTGTAATCTTTTACTTATTAAAGGAAATAGTCTCAATTTCATGTATTTTTATATCTACATTTTATCAGCATGTGCACAAATATGAAATAAAAGGAAAGAAATAAATTTTTTTTTCCTTTTCATCTCTCCTGATTTATTGAAGGCCACCAAGACATTTAAGTCATATTTTATGTTGGCTTGATTGCAGATTGTACAGAACCACTGTTCCAAAATCTACATGTTCTGTTCAAAAATCTTTAGCTTTAAAAGAATATTTAAGGAAAACATAAATAGTTAACTATATTTAACTAGCAGAGGATATTAGAATTTAAATTTCATTTTTTTGGGTAATAACTACTAGTTGAAGAAGCAATTAACGAAGGAGAGGTTTTTCATGCAAATATTGTAACTTTCACATGCTCCTATTTTTCCCCCTTTTGTATTAAATATTCCTTAATCTTACAAAAAAACTGTCTTTAATTAATTAATTAATTAATTAACTAAAACAAGAGTGCATACACAAACTCCCAAAGCTTGGTAACCGCCCAAGAAAAAATATTAGCCTTGACGCCATAACAAACAGCATGAAACGTTAAAGCAAGGCAAATCTTTTTTTTTTTTTTTCTTCCTTTTTTCATTCCTCTATCTCTTTTCTCCTTCTTTCTCTTTCTTTTTGCCTCGATCGATCCCGAGGTTTGATCAAACCCCAGCAAACCCAATTCAGCACATCGAGCAAAGGTGCGATCTTTGCACTTCTCGAGGTCAGTTTCCATTTCAAATCAAACTCCTCTCCCTCGAGTTGTTTCCAATTTTGATTCATTTGAATGTAATATGATTCTAGGGTTTTCAACTCCCCTACCCATTTGATCAAACTGGGAGAGAGGAAGCTTGGAAGAAGATGAATCCACATTTAAGAAGCAAGAGCGAAGCAGAGCAGGGCGATTTCTTCCCCATCTCAGCGAGAAAAGATTGGTCTGTTAGGTTGATAAAGGTGGTCTCCTTCATGGTTATATTCATGGCTGGCGCTGTGTTGGGGTTCTCACTGACTTCCCATTTCACCCCATATTTTAGCACCCAAGCTGAGCTCTTCTTTCCATCCAAAATGTACTCCACAAACTGTGGCAAGGAGAATTCAACCTTGGAGAGTTTCATCAGCCAAGCAATCTGATACACGACATGACTGATGATGAGCTCTTTTGGAGGGCCTCATTGGTGCCCAAGAAGAAGACTTACCCGTTTAAGCGAGTGCCCAAGGTGGCATTCATGTTCATGACGCGGGGACCGTTGCCATTGTTGAAGCTGTGGGAGAAGTTCTTTATGGGACACGAAGGGTTTTTTACAGTTTACGTGCATTCGCTTCCCGAGTATAAGCTCATTGTCAATGAGACTTCTCCGTTCTATAACCGGCAGATACGGAGTGAGGTATGGGTTTATGATTGTGTTTCTTGTTTATTAGATTCATTAATGGATATGAATTGGTAGTTTAATTGATTGATGGTTGGTAAGTGATTGCATTAATTGTTTGTGATTGTGCATTGAAATGTAAATTCTGGTGCATTGAGGAAATTAGGATGATCATAGTAATTTTGTTAATTTAGAGCTTGGCAGCAAATGATGTGTTGGGCTAGAACCCAAAAATATAATACATTTGATTGATTCCAAATTTTTCAAGATTCTGATATTTTAGAACCCTTCTGGGAGAGTGTACAATATTGACTTTGTTTGAATTGTTTCACACGAAAATTATAAAAACCAACGTCTTGAGGTTTTAATTTTTTTTTTTAATAATTGGTTTCTTGGGCATTTTTTACAAGCTTGTTGGGTATCTGGAAGTAGGAACTTCCCCCTTTTGATTGCCTCCTAATTGAATAACAAGGGTTGTCTTCTCCTTTTGCAAATTGTTGATCTTGATAGGATTATTGGGAATGGTGATCAGTGGTGATCTGTTGTGATTTACTTCTTAGTAGTTCGATTTTAACTTATGAGATGTTACATAGTGTTTTGCTCATGTATATCAATTGTAGTTCATCCTGGGTCATTCCCCTTGTTCATGTTGATATATAATTCACTTCTGTGCAGCTTAAATACTTAGACAATTTTTCATATTTTACATGATTCCTAATAAGTAAAATATTTTTCTATCCTGAATGGAAACTATCAAAGTGTAGGCAAAACCCTCTGTTGAAGTACCTGGTACTGCTTGAAGCTCCACAGACAAAAATGAGTCGTAATATATGATTTATTACTCTATGAAATGAGAACAGGGAGAGTCCAGTAGTAAATGTTTGAGAGCCAAAAAATGTAATTGGTTTAATGAAAAACCATATAGTGCAGTGCCCATCTTCTCGTTACTTGGTTGACTGCCAACTGTTCATGGTCTATGACTCTATGTGCTATTCTCGTTGTTTTAGAATCATATGCAACATACATTTTTATTCATCATCTTAAAGTATATTGTATCAATTTACATTTCTTTCTGACAAGCTTCTCTCTTGAATTCCACTTCACACCAGTAAACAACAACAACTAAGCCATTTGTCCCAAGTATTTGGGGTAGGCTACATGAACCAAAAGAATTACGCCGGATCGGGCACATGGATCACCTGTCTCCACTCATTCCTATCGAGCAATATGCCTTCACTAAGACCTTTAGCCTCTATATCTTGTCGTATTACCTCCATCCATGTTTTCTTCGGTCTCCCCTGCGCTCTTTTAATTTGTCCTAATTTGATACACGCTACTCGTCGCATATGACCAAACCATCGTAGGCGGTTTTCTCTCATCTTCTCTTCTATAGAGGAGAAGATGAGAGAATAGGGACACCCGTAGAATATCAAAATAGGGATGCTAGATTCATGGCAACTCCATAGATCTTTTCAAGTGGCTGAAATACAAACACTATTATATTCAATATAATTTTTGATTTTGACCTTATATCAGATATTTGTTGGTTCACTTGGCCTTGGGGATGGCATTGTTGATTTGGGGAGGAAAGAAGGAAAAAAAAAAAAACGAAATTATTGTAGTTGTAGGTGAAGAGGTAGAACATAACTGTCCGATAGTTCTTTTGGAAAATTTGCAAGTGGCCTCCATTCCTTGTGTCTGCTTGGTTTCCTATTAGAATTGTATGATATGGAGTGCTTAGATAAGCAGTTATAATGCCTTGGCTTTCACTGAGTCAATGCTTCTCTTGATCTACGCTTGATTGTTTTCTTTTGAATAACTAAAGACAGTAGAGTACAAATTTGGATAGGTTATTAAAATTCTTAAGAATTTATGAACAGGTATGCACCTCACGTACAACCTAAGAACATAAGAACTAGTTGTTAGTTGACTCGATCAAAATTGATAAGAGTGGGAATGCCAGAAAAGATAGAAATGAAGTGAATGTATTTTTTAAAAATTAGAAGTAGTTTACCTCAAAAAAGAAGTTAAAAGTAGCTCCAATTGAGGATTAGATGAGGGCTTGAGATGGTCTCAGAACATGCAATGGAGATTATTGCTTCAGTTAAAAGTGACAAACCATAGTCTGAAGAGTGACAAGGAGTAGAGTAGACAAAAACAGACATGGATTGTGGCAGTAAAAAAGATTTGGGGTGATTGCTAATTTAATAGAAGAAATGGTCTAACAAAGCTGGATGGAACAAAAAAGGGATCCATGTTGCTGACTCCAAAATTTTGGATAAAACTTCAGGTATAATGAAGTTAATATAATGAATATGAAGATATGCTTTGGAGCTCATACTGATATTAGTCTTAATCTAACAGAGACTTTGATTTCCCTCTGTTTGAACTGTCTGGTGTCTAGGCTTGTTCCCATTTGTGCATTCTGGAGATTATTCCCTTGGCTACATAAGGTGGCTTATCTTTATAGCAAGAGAATATAAGGCAGGGAGCAGAAGATATATAGCTTCCATCATATATTTATTGGCCTATAAGTTGTATGCTTGTGTAACAGTATAACAACCCTTTAATGTATTGGTGGTTGGATAATGTTTTCAGCCTCACACACTTCTATAACATTTGTGTGTCTGTGCTTGTGCGTACACACAGACACAAGATACTGGAAATACAATTGTTCGCCCCATTTAAATAACCTATAGTAAGTTTTTAATTTCCACAAGAATTAGTTGTCTGTGTATACGTATTTGGAGCTGTATTAGACATCATCAAGGCCGAGACCAAGTGCAATATTAGTTGGTGAAAGGAAAAACAGCATTAGCATTCAAGCTTCTGTACATATTAATAAATTCTTGTTCAGTTATACTAGTGGGGTTCATTCAACTAGTTTCTAATTTTAAAAAAAAAAACTCTCTTAGTTGTCTCCTCGATAAATCTTAAGTATGATTGTACGAACTGCGAAGTAATAACTATATTTATTAGACGACTCAAGATGTATATCTTTTTTGAGAGAATAAGATGGAGCAACAAACATGACTCCATAAACTATCTATCTAGCTCTGTGTACGTGTGCACATCTCTATGTACGTATGTAATATGTATATGTACATATGTTTATGTGTGCATGCAAGTATTTGGTTTTAGTACTGAAAAATATCAACAAAAAGGCACATCAGAACCAAATCAGAGTAACTCCAAAAGAGAGAAAGAAAGAAACAAAAAGAGTCTGTTTTAACTTATAAACCCTTTGAGAAATAAAAATAACTCTCAAGGCCCAAAAAACTATTTGACAGACTTCGACTTCTGAAGCAACCAAATAAAGTTCAGTTGATATTGGACAATCGGTTACAGCCAGCCTTGCTGCTGCATTCTTATAACTTGCAGAGTTAATTATTACAGGAGAGGCACTAAGAGAGTTCTCTGAAGATTCTGATACTATTCTGAACTCTGTGTGTATATCATGTTATCATGTCACGGTTCATGCGAGCATTAGCTGATGACTGGAAAAGTATTGTCAGTGTTAGGTGTCATATACACCAGACAAGTTTCTTAAGTAGTTATCCTGTTGTGCAGTACGATAGTTCTCCAAGGGCATTCTGTTTTATTTTCCTATACAAGTATTCAATATGGTGAAGAAGACGCGGTTTTCTTTAGAAGAATTTGAAAATAGAATATATATAATCACTAAGTAATGAGAATTAAATTAATTATGTTTACGTCTTAACTTGAAATTTACATGCAATGTTTAAATTTTAACAGCTGACTAAAACTGTTTATGCACTATCAATTAAGTAAAGAGACATAAGAAAAACACAAGCATCAGGACATGTGGCAATACCTATCATGTGGTTAATTGCTTATGAATATAATATGAAAGCATGTATATTTAGCTCATCCATTTTCCTATTTACCATTTTTCTGCAGGAGACTAAATGGGGATCAATATCACTGGTTGATGCAGAAAAGCGTCTCTTGGCCAATGCTCTAATGGATTTCTCCAATGAGCGTTTTGTGCTGATCTCTGAGAGTTGCATCCCTGTTGTCAATTTCCCCACCGTCTACAAGTACCTCATAAACTCTATCCATAGCTTTGTTGAATCATACGATGAAGACTCTCCTCGTGGCCGTGGTCGTTACAGCCGCCATATGTGGCCAGATATTAGGCTCTCGAAGTGGAGAAAAGGATCTGAATGGTTTGAACTCAACCGTGAGTTGGCAGTGAACGTAGTGGCTGACTACAAGTACTATCGCCTCTTTAACAAGTTCTGTAAACCCTCCTGCTACCCTGATGAGCATTACATCCCTACTTACTTGAACATGTTCCACGGAGCTCTGAACTCAAACCGCACTGTAACTTGGGTTGACTGGTCAAAGGGAGGGCCCCACCCAGTGGCATATGAATATCAGAATATCACAGGGGAATTCATTCGGTCAATAAGGGGTAATGGTACACTTTGTACCTATAACTTCAAGCCGACTACCCTTTGCTACCTCTTCGCTAGAAAGTTTGCACCTGATACTTTGGAGCCTCTACTTAGACTCTCTTCAACAATTATGGAATACTGAATTTTTTTTTTTCTCTTTTCATTTTTGCAATTCTCTCTAATCACTCACTTCCGCACTATACTGATTTGTAGATGAATTACAGTATTTTACTCTGTAACATTCTTGCCTCCGCCTTCTAGATGCTTGGGGTGGAAGAAAGCAACCTTTTTTAGGTTCTGGAAAAGTATACTTTCGAGTTTGAACTTCCAGTTTGTATCTAGCTCTCACGAATTTTTTTTTCCCTGAGAGGAATTTGTATGTAAAGTAATGAACTTGATCGTGAGGCAGATACCGCGTTAAATGCTGACGTTGTGAGTACGAAATGCAATGGTTCTTATATCATTTTCTACTTCCAATGGTCTTTTTCCTGATTTTGGTTTTACTATTAAAAGTTCTTGTTGCTGCTTAGGAAATTTATGGTGCATTTTGTGTTAATCTCACATTAAAGGTGGACCAATACCTTGGTTATTTGTTGGATTCCTAATTAAGGTTAACTGATATTAAGGGTGCCCATATAAAGTCACATTTATATAGTTTATATAAACTTTTGAGATATAAGGGTACCATGATGGATGTATTATTTCAAGGGTTTATTTGCAAATGTGCGACTCACTTTTCTCCTCCTGCAAAGAATTACAATCTCTTCTCTCATATAATTTTTGAGAACCCATCAGTAAAAGAAAAACTAAGAGTTTTGTGCAAGGAAAAGGAGATAGAGAAAAGAGGTTTTTGCATTAGGGTTTGCAGGATCAAAAGGAAGGAATCAAGGTCTTCTTCAACCTTCATCTAATCTTCTCCAATGGCTTCAGGTATGGGGATTTAATGTATATGTATTTTAATGACGTATTCAATTCTTGAGATGATATTGATTCTTGATTCATGGCTGTTAATCCGCATGATAGTTGCTTTTATTTCTTACATTTGGTATCAGAGCCGTGTTAAGAATCAATACATCTTGGATTAAAGATTATGGTAAATTAGGGTTTTGATTAATGTTTCATAAATCAAATTTTTTGATCTTTTAATTGTGGAATTAATAGAGGATTATATAACCCTAATATCATGTTCATACTCCTCTAATTATGCAATTAATAGGGATCAAAATTTAGGATTAGAAACCCTAATTTTCCCTAATTTTTGATTAAGTCATCGGAACAGGAACTGCCATTTGATAACTGTTTCGTCGACTATTAGTCGACTAATCATATGTTATAGTCGTCTAATTTATTTTCCCGAAAGTTGAGAACTCTCTGTTTCTAACAGGAGTCGACTTATATTTTGATTAGTCGACTAGTAAAGTGTATAGTCGACTTTGCCAAGTCGACTAATATTTAACCGAGAGTTTGCCTTCCAACAGGAGTCGACTAATAATATGTGTAGTCGACTGATAAAATTTGTAGTCGACTAATTATAGGGTATAGTCGACTAACTTTTCCTTACCCTAGTCGACTAGACCTAAATGTGTAGTCGACTTGACTTGACTCAAGTCGACTAGTCTTTCCTTATAGTCGACTTGACTTGACCCAAGTCGACTAGTCTTTCCTTGTAGTCGACTAATGGTTGTTTATAATCAATCATTAAAGTATATTACACATTTAAGTTATTGTGTTAATATTGATTGATGTTGGTCAAGTAATAGAATTGAAGTATTATAGTGTTACTCAAATAAAAGATTAGAGAATATTATTGGTTAGTTTTGTATTCATATGGTTTATTGATTTAGTAGTTGTCAAAGTGACCTATGTTAGTAAACCTTATGAATATGCAACTACATAAAAGACTTGTCAATGTAAGTGACATTAAAGACAATAATACTCTCGATGGCGGTTCTAGTTAGGAGATTAGGACTGGCCCAAAGGAAAGTCTCTTTCAAATAATTATGAACCGGGATAGGGTAGTGTAATTTATGCAACTTAGTGGTGTAGAAGTGGATACCCAAAGGTAACATGACTTACTGTCTAAGTAGCATAAATTATATTAGACCTACATAGGTGATAAAAGAGTCTCACCTAAAGAGTGAACACTAGATATGCTTAGGTTTCGCCCAAAGGAGAAATCAAAGTGATATCAATAGTTCATCTTAATTAAATTCAAGGTTATTGTATTGATTCGTGGCCTAATATGAGCAATGTCCTATTGTTTCAGTGAACGTCCCTACTTCCCTTCACACTCATGCCACTAGCATTCCAGCCCTGGATGGTACAAATTTCTCTGAGTGGTTTGAGCATGTACAGTTTACACTGGGTGTCCTGGACCTAGACATGGCCCTTTTGGTAGAGAAACCTGATGAAGTGACTGCTGAAAGTACAGCAGAGCAGGTTAGCCATGCCAAAGCTTGGGAAAGGTCGAATAGACTCAGTCTCATGTTCATAAAGATGACCATAGCCAATAACATCAAGACTTCCCTCCCACATACTACTAGTGCATCTGAACTTTTATCTGCTGTAAGAGACCGATTTAAGTCTGCAGATAAGTCATTAGCTGGCACCCTTATGGCTGAACTTACCACCATGAAATATGATGGTAATAGAGGAGTTCAACAACACATTCTAAATATGACTGATAAGGCTGCTAAGTTAGGATCACTGGGTATGAAAGTGGATGAATCCTTCTTGGTACAGTTCATCCTCAACTCACTTCCTCCTCAGTTTAGGCCATTCAAGATTCACTACAACACTCATAAAGATAAGTGGAATTTGAATGAGCTAACTGGTATGTGTGTAAAAGAGGAAGTGAGACTGAGGCAAGAAGGGCATCACTCAGCATTGGCAGTAACTCAATGAGTATCCATAAGAAAGGTAAATATGAAAGAGGTAAGAGATTTCCATCAAAGAAGGGCATGACCATGGGGAAAGCAGCCAAGGTCATGGAAAGGTCTTCACTGTCAAGTGCTACTTCTGTGGCAGAAAGGGACATGTGAAGAAGGACTGCAATAAGAGGAAAGCTTGGTTCGAAAAGAAAGGTATAAATCTTTCTTTTGTATGTTATGAATCAAATCTTGCTGAAGTACCTTCTAATACTTGGTGGATTGACTCTGGAGCCACAACTCACATAACTAATTCAATTCAGGGATTCCTTACAACCCGAAAACCGAAGGAAAGTGAGAGATTCGTCTTTATGGGGAACCGTCTCAAAGTGGAGGTCGAATATGTTGGTACTTATCGACTACTCTTGGAGACGGGACATCAGATGGATCTTGAAGATACTTTTTATGTACCTTCGATTTCTAAGAACTTAATGTCAATATCCAAATTAGATGTTTTTGGATATTCTGTTTTATTCAGTTGTGGAAAACTCAGTTTAATGTATAATTCAATTCCGGTTGGACATGAAATTTTATGTGATGGTTTATATAAATTTCATTGAATGATGAGTTTGCACAATCTTTATTATCTCTGCATTCGAATGTTAGTATTAAACGTGGCTTAATAAATGAAAAATCCTCTATCTTGTGGCATAGGAGACTGGGGCATATCTCCAGGGATAGAATAATAAGATTAGTGAAGAATGGAATTTTGGATAACCTAGATTTCACTGATTTTGATGTGTGTGTGGATTGCATAAAAGGAAAGCAAACCAAACACACTAAGAAAGGTGCCACAAGAAGTAAAGAACTCCTTGAAATAATTCATACAGATATTTGCGGACCACTCTCAATTCCATGATTTACGGGAGAGAGATATTTCATTACCTTTATAGATGATCTGTCACGTTATGGTTATGTGTATCTAATTAATGAAAAGTCTCAGGCTGTTGACATCCTTGAGGTGTTCATTACAGAAGTCGAGAGACAATTAGATAGAAAGGTTAAAATCATAAGATCAGATCGAGGTGGTGAATTTTATGGTAGATATGATGAGTCAGGACAACATCCTGGCCCATTTGCCAAATTTCTAGAAAAGCGTGGTATTTGTGCTCAATACACAATGCCAGGTACGCCCCAGCAGAATGGTATTGCTGAAAGGCGAAACCGAACACTTATGGATATGGTTAGGAGCATGATGAGCTTCTCTAATGTACACATTTCATTGTGGAATGAAGCCTTAAAGACTGCTATGTATATCTTAAACAGGGTTCCTAGTAAGGCAGTCCCAACAACTCCTTTCGAGTTGTGGACTGGTAGGAAACCTAGTTTAAGACATTTACATGTTTGGGGTTGTCCAGCAGAGGTTAGAATATATAATCCACAAGAAAAGAAATTAGACTTAAAAACAATATCTGGGTATTTCATTGGTTATCCAGATAAGTCTAAGGGATACAAATTTTATTGCCCTAACCATAGTACAAGAATAGTTGAAACTGGTAATGCCAGATTCCTGGAGAATGGTGAATTTAGTGGGAGTGATGAACCAAGAAAGGTAGATCTTGAAGTAGTAAGGGTAAATATCCCAATTACCTTTCCTTCAAGAGAAATTGTTGTCCCTCAGCTTGATCATCAAGTTGAGATACCAGAACAACATATTGATATTGGTTCACCACTCCATGAGGATATCGCCATTGAAAATATTGTAGAACCACCACAACCGGCAGCTTTGAGAAGATCTCAAAGGGAAAGAAGATCTGCCATTTCAGATGATTATGTGGTGTATCTACAGGAATCTGATTATGATATTGGGATAAATAAAGATCCAGTTTCATTTTCACAAGCCATAGAATGCAATGATTCTAGTAAATGGATTGATGCTATGAATGATGAGTTGAAATCTATGGACCAAAACCAAGTCTGGGATCTCGTTGAATTGCCTGATAACTGTAAGAAAGTCGGGTGTAAATGGGTCTTTAAGACCAAGCGTGACTCTAAAGGCAATATCGAACGATATAAGGCCAGACTTGTGGCTAAAGGTTTCACTCAGAAGGAAGGCATTGATTATAGAGAAACCTTCTCTCCAGTATCAAAGAAGGACTCTCTTAGAATCGTTATGGCACTTGTAGCTCATTATGATTTGGAGTTACATCAAATGGATGTGAAAACTGCTTTTCTGAATGGAGATTTGGATGAGGTAATTTACATGGAGCAACCTGAAGGGTTCGCAAATGAAGGTAAAGAGCACTTGGCTTGCAAATTGAAGAAATCCATATACGGACTTAAACAAGCTTCCAGGCAATGGTATATAAAGTTTAATGATACCATTACATCTTTTGAATTTACAGAAAACACTGTTGATCAGTGTATATATCTAAAGATCAGTGGGAGCAAGTTTATTTTTCTGGTTCTGTATGTGGATGACATCTTGTTAGCCAGTAGTGATATTGGTTTGCTGTATGAAACTAAAAGCTATCTTACCAAGAACTTTCAGATGGTTGATATGGGTGAGGCAGCTTATGTGATTGGCATAGAGATCTTTAGGGATAGATCTCGAGGATTGCTAGGACTGTCTCAGAAATGTTATATCAACCGAGTCTTGGAAAGATTTCATATGGAAATGTGTTCAGTCAGTCCTGCACCCATTCAGAAGGGTGACACATTAAGTGGGAGCCAGTGTCCCAGAAATGACTTAGAAAAGGGTCAAATGCAGAAAGTTCCGTATGCATCAGCTGTTGGGAGCTTGATGTATGCAAGCACTTGTACCAGGCCAGATATCAGTTTTGCAGTTGGGATGTTGGGAAGATACCAAAGCAATCCAGGAATGGAGCACTGGAAGTTGGCTAAGAAGGTTATGCGGTATCTTCAAGGGACGAAGGACCATATGCTCACATATAGGAGATCAGATCAGTTGGAGGTGATCGGCTATTCGGACTCAGATTTTGGTGGTTGCCCAGATAGCAGGAAGTTTACCTCAGGATTTATTTTCTTGCTAGCAGGTGGGGCAATCTCGTGGAAGAGTGTAAAGCAGTCTATCATTGCTTCATCCACGATGGAGACTGAGTTCATAGCTTGTTTTGAGGCCACAAATCATGCATTATGGTTAAGGAATTTTATCTCAGCACTTGGTGTAGTTGACTCTATTGCCAGGCCGCTGAAGATATATTGTGACAATACAGCAGCCGTTTTCTTCTCTAAGAATGGTAAGTACTCTAATGATTCTAGACACATAGAACTGAAGTACTTGGTGGTTAGAGAAAGAGTTGAGAAACAGAAAGTGTCAATTGAAAGTATAAGTACCACTTTAATGGTTGCTGATCCAATGACAAAAGGATTGCCTCCAAAGACATTTAAGGAACATGTTGTTAGAATGGGTCTTTTGGACAATCTGTAAATGTATATTTTGGTACTTATGTAATTGACATTATTGCGCAATAAAAGGTTGTTTCTGTGTTTCCTGTTATCCAATTATGTGTGCACATATTTTGTATGGATGTATGTTAAACAGGAAATGTCTTTACAAGACAATTACAGGGGTCATTATGGTTATGGACTCAATTAGTAAGGGTTATTAATGTTGTGGTATATAGAAGGGAGTATGACGTGGATGTTGTATAACCGCTATGACTCGCATTGGTGGTCCAAGCTAATTGCAGTATTACAGTATTTCATATTTGGGCTTATCAGTTGTTGTTTTTTTTTTTTTAAATTCGTGATCACGTGTCAAGGTTTTTCGGTATGGAATCCAATAGAGTCAAAAATGATTTACAAATGAGTCTTTTCTTTTATTTGTTTTCTAAAGTTTTAACCTAATCGGTTAATGGTCCAAGTGGGAGAATGTTAATCTCACATTAAAGGTGGACCAATAACCTTGGTTATTTGTTGGATTCCTAATTAAGGTTAACTGATATTAAGGGTGCCCATATTAAAGTCACATTTATATAGTTTATATAAACTTTTGAGATATAAGGGTACCATGATGGATGGTATTATTTCAAGGGTTTATTTGCAAATGTGCGACCCACTTTTCTCCTACTGCAAAGAATTACAATCTCTTCTCTCATATAATTTTTTGAGAACCCATCAGTAAAAGAAAACTAAGAGTTTTGTGCAAGGAAAAGGAGATAGAGAAAAGAGGTTATTTGCATTAGGGTTTGCAGGATCAAAAGGAAGGAATTTGTAACGCCCCGATTCCACAGATACGGGGACGTCACTGCGACGTATATACGTAGGTCATAACTTGCCCCCACGTATATACGCTAAGCATAAAAGTACAACAAGAAATACAAAGTACCCGACAAAGCGTGGTATCAATACATATGCCAACACAAGAAGTACACATACAAAGTTATCACAGGATATTATAAAGTATTACACATGACGTGTGCATTACATCATAACCAAGTCCAAAAAAATATATACAATATGTATACAAAAAGCTCACGAGTGGAAAGAAGATCTCGTGAGTCAAAAGGTAAGTCTGGCACGAGGACCGGAACTAATCTGCCTGCTCACTAAAGAAAGCCTGATCTTCGGTGGATGGCTCCACTTCGGCCCAAGCCTCGGAATCTGAATATGCAAATCCAAGGGATCAAGACATACAAACAATAACAATTACAGCCAAGTGGCTAAGATACATGAATAAGGAAAGCTGGAGCAGTATAATGAATATAAATCAACAGGTAGGGAAACATATAGAACTGAAGTCAGAAAGGAATGAATGCATAGCTCTAGTCTATTATTATTATTACTTGCTTTACTGTGATATCTAGCTATGTGACCCAGCGTCCCAGCGCACATAGATCCATATCCTAGTAACTCAAGGTTGTTATTGGAAACAGCGGGGGTATCGACGAACTATGTTTACAGTGGACCCCGTACATGCCCGGGATAACGGTCCAGGATTGTTCCGTTGCTTGGTGACGGAAGCCAGCCGCTAGGCTATTCAGGAGGGTCTTATGTATGCCCTTAGTCATGACTGATTCAGGAATAGGGAGCAAGCACTCCCCTCGGTCCCCTGGTGTACCGCAGGTTAGACCGGAATATGATTGTACAATATACCTACTACCACTGTAAACACGAACACGTATCGATATCCGCATATTTCCCCCGACCCATATGTAAATTGGTGCTTTTTATAGGAAAGTCAAGTGTATCATGCTTTGTTTTAAGAGATGGCATGATGGGTGGTGATATTTACTATTTACATGTCATGATACAAGAATATGCAATAACAAGTCATGAGGTAACAAGAGATACATCTATTCAGTAATAGGTCATGTAATATCAGTATTGAAGCATGAACAAGCAAGATATAATACACATGTAACAAGCATAAGAACCAAATTCAGAACAGAAATTAACTATGACACACAGTCAGAATTAGTCGACTAGGGGTAAGGGTTAGTCGACTAATAGGGGTCTCTAGTCGACTGACAGTCTGGATTAGTCGACTGGAACTGGGATACAGAGAGTTGGAATTCTGTTTCAGGAAGAGTTAGTCGACTAGGGTAGGAGGGTTAGTCGACTAACAGTGAGCTCTAGTCGACTAACAGATACTTAAGTCGACTAAGTCTGTTGATGCAGAAAGTTGGATTTCTGGTCCAGGGAGGATTAGTCGACTAGGGGGATTCAGGAGTCGACTAATAGTGATTTCCAGAGAGTTGAGATTTTTGTCCAGAAAATATTAGTCGACTGATAATTGGGGTAAGTCGACTAATACTGTGTTTTCCAGAAAAACTAAGTTTCAGCTAAGTGTTCTAGTCGACTAGCTCCTAGGGTAAGTCGACTAATAGTGGGAAAAACAGTGACAGAACAGATTTTCTGGAAATTGTGTTTGATGGTTCAATTCATGGTTTTGGGTGACCTAGGTGTACAAGAGGTGTAGATACAAGTGTTCTAGGGCTAATTCAAGTCTTGGTGAGTGAAATACTCACTTGGAACCGTTTGATTGAAGCTCTACGAGTCCGGAAAGAGTGTGGTCGACGGATAGCTCCCAAATGATCCTTGGCGACGAAGAGAGCTACGATCCAAGCTCCAAAGTAGAAGCTTGAGCTGGAGGTGAAGAGCTTGGGGGGTTCTTGGAGCTAGGGTTCAGTTTGAGGAAGGAGAGGGTTTGGTGAGAGCTTCTCTCACTTGAGTTGAAGTGGAGGAAGAAAAAGAGTAAGTTGCAAATGAAAACCTATATATAAGATGGGGATTTTGTAAAGGAGATGGAATTTGTGTAGAAGGAGGGGTTTCCTTGCAAAAAGGAAGGGGTGAGGTGTCCCTCACCTGGCCACTTGGCCGGCTGTGGAGAGAGAGAGTGAGTGAGTGGGGTTAGGTGGGGAAGTGAGTGGGAAATGAGGTGGCATTTGTGGAATTTTGGGATTTTGAAAAAATGTCCGAAATTCAAGTATCTCGGAATGACCCGAAAATTTTACCAAAAATCAAGAATAAGATTTTAAGACTCATGGTGAAATTCGTTTGAAGAAATAATTTGTAGTTTTAAATTAAAAATCCCGGAATCAGTCACCTGCCGACTCCGTTGGAATTTTCATAAATTCGTAAAATCTCCAGGAAAAGAGTGTAGGTTGAAAATATGATTCTAAGGAATAATGCCTAAAGGACCATCTAGAAATTCCTAACTGTTTGTGAGTAAAAATCCTGGAATCGGTCAGCGGCACTGGCCGACACCGGTTTTGAAAATATTTAATTAAATTCAGGAAAATTCCAGAAAATCACATAAAATCCAAGGTATAGGAAAATGATATTTGGAACTGAAATCGGTCGAATACAGGAAGTAATTCGAAAAAAACACGATAGGGAAACTGAATACGCAACTAAGTACGTATTCCGGGAACGGGGTATTACAATCTACCCACCTTACAAAAATTTCGTCCTCGAAATTTCGTAAAGTGAAAGGGAACAGATAAATAAGGATAAGAAGGAAAATGCCGATAGATAAGAATGAAAGGAAGAGTCTTACCAATCAAGTTGTGAAGAGATGAGGGTAACGCTCACGGATAACATCCTCTCGTTCCCACGTGGCCTCTCCTGGGGCATGCCTGTTCCAAGACACCAACACCAATGGTATAGCTCTGTTCTTCAATGCCTTGACACTCCTGTCCAAAATAGCCATCGGCTGCTCTTGATATGACAAGTCCGGTTGTAATTCCAGCTCGGAATGATCCAGAATATGACTATCATCTTTCACATACTTCCTCAGCTGTGACACGTGGAATACATCGTGAACTCCGTCCAAAGATGGCGGTAACGCCAACCTGTAAGACACCTCTCCCACTCGATCCAAAATCTCGAATGGGCCGATATATCTTGGACTAAGTTTTCCACGCGTACCGAACCGGATTACTCCTTTGGTAGGTGATATCTTCAGGAATACATGATCTCCGGTCTGGAATTCCAATGGCCTTCTCTGAGTGTCAGCCCAACTCTTCTGCCGACTCTGCGCTGCCCTGAGGTGGTCTCTGATAATCCTGACCTTGTCTGTTGTCTGAATCAGAATCTCTGGCCCAAAAGTCTTCTCTCACCGACTTCATCCCAACAAATCGGAGACCTACACTTCCTCCCATACAATGCTTCAAATGGTGCCATCTTGATACTTGCTTGATAACTGTTATTATAAGAAAACTCCGCCAAGTGAAGATGGTCTTCCCATGATCCCTGGAATTCAATCATGCAGGCCCTCAACATATCCTCAAGAATCTGGATAGTCCTCTCAGATTGTCCGTCTGTCTGAGGATGATATGATGTACTGAATTTCAGACGAGTCCCTAGACTTTCTTGGAGACTCTCCCAGAAATGAGATCTGAATCTGGTGTCTCGGTCTGATACAATACTAACAGGAACTCCATGTAGACGAACTATCTCCTTCAAGTACTTGTCTGCCAGAACCTCTGTTGACTGTCCCACCCTGAATGGTATAAAGTGAGCTGACTTGGTGAGACGGTCAATGATTACCCACACAGCATTATTACCTTTAGGACTTCGAGGCAATGCCGTAACAAAATCCATGGTAATGTGCTCCCACTTCCACTCGGAATCGGTAAAGGTTGCAGAAGTCCCGCCGTCCTCTGATGCTCAATCTTAACCTGCTGACAAACCAAGCACTTGGCAACAAACTGGGCTATCTCCCTCTTCATGGCATTCCACCAAAACTGCTTCTTCATATCCTGATACATCTTGTTTCCCCCCGGGTGTATGGAATATGCTGAACTGTGAGCTTCCGCCAAAATCTTCTGCCGAACTTCTCCTTGGGGAACACAAAGCCTGCTACCAAAATATAAGGCACCATCCGGACGAATACTGATATCAGTCCTCAATCCAGCCTCTACCTGAGCTCGGAACTGTTGCAATCTGGGATCTTCCTTCTGAGCTTCCTTGATCTCATCTATTAATGTTGACTGAATCTGCAAAGCCATGAGCTGTCCTGCCTCCTCAGTCTCCCGAACCAACCTCAGGTCCAATCTGATAATGTCCTGAATCAACTCCTTCTGCTGAGTGATTTGGACAAGCACCCTATTCTCTGGCATCCTGCTCAGTGCATCCGGTACTGTATTGACCTTGCCTGGATGGTATTGCAAGTCAATATCATAGTCTGCCATCAGCTCCAGCCACCGCCTCTGCCTCATGTTCAACTCCTTCTGTGAGAATATATACTTGAGGCTCTTGTGATCCGTGTATATCAACACCTTATCTCCCAGAAGATAATGCCTCCAAATCTTCAAGGCAAAAATCACAGCTGCAAGCTCCAAGTCATGAGTTGGGTAATTCCGCTCATGAGTCTTCAGTTGCCTAGATGCATATGCTATAACATGATCATGTTGCATAAGCACACACCCCAGGCCTTTCCCTGATGCATCACTGAATATGACCATCCCTCCTCTCCCTGAGGGAGTCTTCAAGATCGGAGCTGAAATGAGCCTCTGCTTCAACTGCTCAATGCTGCAGTACATTCCCCAGTCCAAATGTACCTCTCTCCTTTCCGGGTGAGCTTGGTCAACGGGGCTGCAATCCTAGAGAAATCCTGGACAAAGCGTCTGTAATATCCTGCTAGTCCAAGAAAACTCTTAACTCAGTCACCGTCCTCGGAATTGGCCAATCCTTTACTGCTTGGACCTTGCTGGGATCCACCGAGATTCCTTCTGCTGAAACAATGTGCCCAAGGAAGGCTATACTGTCCAACCAGAAGTCACACTTGCTCCTCTTGGCATGAAGCTGCTCCTGCTGGAGGGTCTGCAACACAATCCTCAAGTGTTCTGCATGCTCCTTGTTGTTCTTGGAATAGATCAAGATGTCATCTATGAAGACAACAACGAACTGATCCAGGTAGGGCGAGAACACTCGGTTCATCAAATCCATGAAAACTGCAGGGGCATTGGTGACTCCGAAAGGCATAACTAGGAATTCATAGTGGCCATAACGGGTCCTGAATGCCGTCTTCGGGATATCCTCTGTCTTCATCCTTAGCTGATGGTACCCCGACTGCAAATCCAACTTAGAGAATACCCGGGCTCCATGAAGCTGATCAAACAAATCATCAATCCTTGGCAAGGGATACTTGTTCTTGATGGTAACCTTGTTCAATTCCCTGTAATCAATACAAAGTCTCTTACCACCATCCTTCTTGTTCGCCAATAGCACTGGAGCTCCCCATGGTGAAGCACTTGGCCGAATCAATCCCTTATCAGAGTACTCCTGCAGCTGCTTCTTCAGAATCTCTAGCTCCGTCGGTGCCATCCTGTACGGAGCCTTAGATATAGGAGCTGTCCCAGGCACAGTATCAATTGAGAACTCGATCACCCTTTTTGGTGGCAGTCCTGAGATCTCAGCAAACACTCCTGGAAATTCATCCCACACCGGTACTCCTTTCTGAACCTCTGAAGTAGTCAACCGAGTCTTTCTCTTGGTAGGCTTCACCTCACCACTAAATTGAAATTCCGGTTGACGGGGGATCCTGAAAATAATCTTCTTCTCCCTACAGTCAATAACTGCATGGTACTGACTGAGCCAGGTCATGCCTAAGATTACGTCGTACCCTTTAGTGTCTAGCACGAGCATATCTATGGCCAAGGTCTTATCACAAAGTTCCACTGGACAATCAGCACAGACCCTAGAAGACATGACTACTCCATTCCCGGTACTAATCTCCCACTTGTGGTCTAAAGATTTAACGGGTATGGAATGCAATGCCACAAAATGATCTGAGATAAAACAATGTGATGCACCTGAATCGAAGAGAGCGAGAACAGGTTGAGAATGCACTCTGATATTACCTGTTATCACTTCCTCTGAAGTCTCAGCTTCCACCTCCGTCAAGTTGTAGGCTTGACCTCTTCCACGCCCTGCTGCTGTCCTAGCTCCCCTCTGGATTGGGCGATAAGCTTGCTGTGGTGGAAGGGGAAGAGCTCTCCTCATCACTGGTCCCTGATTCCTCTGCCCCGGTGGTCCTGGAAGTGCTCTCTGTCCATTGGGTCCTGGAAGTGCTGGCAAAGCTTGACCGGCTATCCCCATCCTTCTGTGCGGACAGGCTTCTATAGAATGATCCCTGGATCCACACACCAACACAATCCATTTGCCCTACGGCAATACTGACGAATGTGGCCCGTTTTCTGACAATAACTGCAGAAGGCCGATGGTTGGCCCGCCTGGTAAGGAGCTGGTCTGAATTGCTGCCTCATCTGCACCTTCGCTGCTCTGAATGGGCCTCCTCTCCCCATTGGTGGAAACGGCCTCTTCATGGCCTGGTTCCTCATCTGATCCTCTTGCTTCTTCTCCAACCCACGCTCCACTTCCCGAGCTATGGTAAGAACCTCTGAATAAGTCTTCAGCTGTTGGGGCATTAAGAACATCTGAATGTCCATCTGCAAGCCCTGCTGGAACCTACTTGCCCGCTTCTCCTCATCCGTCACCATGTACGGGGCAAAGCGGCTCAGCCTGAGAAATTCCGCGGCATACTCGTCCACGGACCTACTCCCTTGCTGTAGCCTGATGAATTGCTCTTCCATGTCCTTCTGAGCAGTGACAGGGAAGAACCTGCTATAAAAGCTCTTGGAGAACGTGTCCCAGGTGACAGGTTTCTCCAATCTGGCCTCCTCAGCTAGCCACCAAGTTCTGGCTATGTCCTTCAGCTGTATCTTGGCGACCTCCACTTGATTCTCCTTCGGTACTCTGGCCGCATTCAACAAGTCTGCGGTATCTGTCAGCCATTGCTCAGCATCCAAGGGCTTCTCTTCTCCCGTGAAGATGGCTGGTTGCAGTCGCCTGAAGTCCGATACATTTCCGGGCCTCTGCTCCTTGGGAGCTGCCAATTCCTGCCGGAGGAGCTCCGTCTGCTGCTGCTGGTTCTCCATCATAGTCTGAATGACTCTCAGAATATCCACATTCTCCCCTGTGGGTCCATTCGACGCTTGCCCGGAGTTGTTACGGCCCGTCCTTCTCTCCATACCGAGTTGGGAAAGATAACTGGAATTGGAAAAATGGAAGGAGTTTAGGACACAAGGGAAGGAATCAAGGAAGGAATCAAGAAGGACTTAATAACTTTGTATATTGTAGTTGGCATTAGCAAATTACTAGAATTTGCTGCTTGATTGTACTTTAGGTGTGAGAGCCTAGGCTCTGATACCAACCTGTAACGCCCCGATTCCACAGATACGGGGACGTCACTGCGACGTATATACGTAGGTCATAACTTGCCCCCACGTATATACGCTAAGCATAAAAGTACAACAAGAAATACAAAGTACCCGACAAAGCGTGGTATCAATACATATGCCAACACAAGAAGTACACATACAAAGTTATCACAGGATATTATAAAGTATTACACATGACGTGTGCATTACATCATAACCAAGTCCAAAAAAATATATACAATATGTATACAAAAAGTTCACGAGTGGAAAGAAGATCTCGTGAGTCAAAAGGTAAGTCTGGCACGAGGACCGGAACTAATCTGCCTGCTCACTAAAGAAAGCCTGATCTTCGGTGGATGGCTCCACTTCGGCCCAAGCCTCGGAATCTGAATATGCAAATCCAAGGGATCAAGACATACAAACAATAACAATTACAGCCAAGTGGCTAAGATACATGAATAAGGAAAGCTGGAGCAGTATAATGAATATAAATCAACAGGTAGGGAAAACATATAGAACTGAAGTCAGAAAGGAATGAATGCATAGCTCTAGTCTATTATATTATTACTTGCTTTACTGTGATATCTAGCTATGTGACCCAGCGTCCCAGCGCACATAGATCCATATCCTAGTAACTCAAGGTTGTTATTGGAAACAGCGGGGGTATCGACGAACTATGTTTACAGTGGACCCCGTACATGCCCGGGATAACGGTCCAGGATTGTTCCGTTGCTTGGTGACGGAAGCCAGCCGCTAGGCTATTCAGGAGGGTCTTATGTATGCCCTTAGTCATGACTGATTCAGGAATAGGGAGCAAGCACTCCCCTCGGTCCCCTGGTGTACCGCAGGTTAGACCGGAATATGATTGTACAATATACCTACTACCACTGTAAACACGAACACGTATCGATATCCGCATATTTCCCCCGACCCATATGTAAATTGGTGCTTTTTATAGGAAAGTCAAGTGTATCATGCTTTGTTTTAAGAGATGGCATGATGGGTGGTGATATTTACTATTTACATGTCATGATACAAGAATATGCAATAACAAGTCATGAGGTAACAAGAGATACATCTATTCAGTAATAGGTCATGTAATATCAGTATTGAAGCATGAACAAGCAAGATATAATACACATGTAACAAGCATAAGAACCAAATTCAGAACAGAAATTAACTATGACACACAGTCAGAATTAGTCGACTAGGGGTAAGGGTTAGTCGACTAATAGGGGTCTCTAGTCGACTGACAGTCTGGATTAGTCGACTGGAACTGGGATACAGAGAGTTGGAATTCTGTTTCAGAAGAGTTAGTCGACTAGGGTAGGAGGGTTAGTCGACTAACAGTGAGCTCTAGTCGACTAACAGATACTTAAGTCGACTAAGTCTGTTGATGCAGAAAGTTGGATTTCTGGTCCAGGGAGGATTAGTCGACTAGGGGGATTCAGGAGTCGACTAATAGTGATTTCCAGAGAGTTGAGATTTTTGTCCAGAAAAGATTAGTCGACTGATAATTGGGGTAAGTCGACTAATACTGTGTTTTCCAGAAAAACTAAGTTTCAGCTAAGTGTTCTAGTCGACTAGCTCCTAGGGTAAGTCGACTAATAGTGGGAAAAACAGTGACAGAACAGATTTTCTGGAAATTGTGTTTGATGGTTCAATTCTTGGTTTTGGGTGACCTAGGTGTACAAGAGGTGTAGATACAAGTGTTCTAGGGCTAATTCAAGTCTTGGTGAGTGAAATACTCACTTGGAACCGTTTGATTGAAGCTCTACGAGTCCGGAAGAGTGTGGTCGACGGATAGCTCCCAAATGATCCTTGGCGACGAAGAGAGCTACGATCCAAGCTCCAAAGTAGAAGCTTGAGCTGGAGGTGAAGAGCTTGGGGGGTTCTTGGAGCTAGGGTTAAGTTTGAGGAAGGAGAGGGTTTGGTGAGAGCTTCTCTCACTTGAGTTGAAGTGGAGGAAGAAAAGAGGTAAGTTGCAAATGAAAACCTATATATAAGATGGGGATTTTGTAAAGGAGATGGAATTTGTGTAGAAAGGAGGGGTTTCCTTGCAAAAAGGAAGGGGTGAGGTGTCCCTCACCTGGCCACTTGGCCGGCTGTGGGAGAGAGAGAGAGTGAGTGGGGTTAGGTGGGGAAGTGAGTGGGAATGAGGTGGCATTTGTGGAATTTTGGGATTTTTGAAAAAATGTCCGAAATTCAAGTATCTCGGAATGACCCGAAAATTTTACCAAAAATCAAGAATAAGATTTTAAGACTCATGGTGAAATTCCTTTGAAGAAATAATTTGTAGTTTTAAAATTAAAAATCCCGGAATCAGTCACCTGCCGACTCCGTTGGAATTTTCATAAATTCGTAAAATCTCCAGGAAAAGAGTAGGTTGAAAATATGATTCTAAGGAATAATGCCTAAAGGACCATCTAGAAATTCCTAACTGTTTGTGAGTAAAAAATCCTGGAATCGGTCAGCGGCACTGGCCGACACCGGTTTTGAAAATATTTAATTAAATTCAGGAAAATTCCAGAAAATCACATAAAATCCAAGGTATAGGAAAATGACATTTGGAACTGAAATCGGTCGAATACAGGAAGTAATTCGAAAAAAAAACACGATAGGGAAACTGAATACGCAACTAAGTACGTATTCCGGGAACGGGGTATTACAGAATTAAGGTCTTCTTCAACCTTCATCTAATCTTTTCCAATGGCTTCAGGTATGGGGATTTAATGTATATGTATCTTAATGACGTATTCAATTCTTGAGATGATATTGATTCTTGATTCATGGCTGTTAATCCGCATAATAGTTGCTTTTATTTCTTACATTTTGAAGTCTGGAATTGATTAAGAGTTGTGAAACTGAGAGTGGAGGAATGTTTGCTTACAGGTGAATATGTGAATTACAATAGAACCCCTCTAAATTAATATTCTTGAAACCTACCTTGAGTATTAATTTAGAGGAGTTATTAATTTGAAGGGTTTTTCTTGTAAATTGTCATTTTGTCTTAGAAAATGCGTCTGTTTAACGTTTCACGTCCTTCAAACTCCTCCAATAGTTTTATAGCATTTAATCTCATTAAAAATCTCACTTTAGTTGGTAAGCTCCTTAAAATCTTCTTACATATATATCTTATCATAAATTAGACTTTTGAAATGCTAAATTTAGTAGAAACAATTTGGTTACAACAAAAAGGTTATCACAGTAACTTCTTGACAATAATTTAAAAGATGAAGGATGAAGTCAAAAATATCAAATATAGTAGCCTTATGCAAGGTAGTATGTTAAAGTACTTTTCTAGTTTTGAATATTGTATGTTTTATATTTTATACTTTTATGAAATTATTAATTTACACGACAGTTAGTCGGGACCAAAAATTTACATTAGGTTTTAAAAAAATTTTATTAATTATTACGATAGAGGGATTTATTAATTTTTTTACACTGACCCAAGTCGGAATCGGGATTTCTTATTAATTTAGAGAAATTATTAATTTAAAAGAGATTAATTTATAAGAGTTCCACTGTAATAACAAACATAGCATGCAGGTAAACTTGCTCTGTTTTCTTTCACATACAGACTGCAACAAGCATCGAATAAGTCTAGTGTTTAAAATAGGTTGGACCTCTGTATGTATTTTTTTTTTTTTTTTTTACTTCAAACATTTCAGATGAACTTGATGATATCAATAAACCTAAATGCATAGATCAGTCTAAAACATATAGGAGAACCTCGCATATGCATAACTATTGATAGGACCAAGAAAGAATATAATTCATAACATCAAATTTCCCCCATGGAAAAAGTTCAAGATTTGTATTTTTATGCTTACATCAAATGATAAATAAGGGATAATAACCAAAATTATCAAACTACAAACAAGCACAAGTCAAATTGATGGTCATTGGAGATTGTGATGAATCACTAAGGCCGACTTTTACCTCTTCCCCTCTTTTCACATACAAGAATACATCATTTTTATCTTCAATGAATTTTACTGATTAAGTAAACAGATACTATGAATATCTGCATCTAGAGTTCCTGAGAGCAAAAGACCAAAAGTAGAAGGAAATAGAAATATTTTTTTTGCCATATAATAGCTTCATGAGTACATGAATCTATATATTTATCTCAAATTTCCTCTGAAAAAGGAAAATGAAAACCATAAATGGAACTTACCCATTAGAAGCCAGTGCAGAGAGAATCCACATCACAACAAAGAAAGCAGAAGAATTAGGAGCTCCCTTCAGTCCAAAAAAGCAATAAACAAGGATAATAAACACATAAAAATTAAGAACATATTGTTGTTCTGGGCTGAAAGGAACCCCCATTTCTTTTGCTTTCAAGCACACACACCACAGACATTGAAGACAGAAATGAGAGAAACACTAATGGGAGAAGCTAGCTAAGAAGAAAGATGAAGGCATCAAAGAGGTGAAAGGCATTGCTATCAATGACCTTTTTAAGTGCAAACATGCTCACTCTCCTTTTCAGTCTCCTTTAAGCTTTTATGGAATCTGAGCACCACAAAGTGTAAAACACTTTAGCAAGCTAGCCTTTTTTATTCAGATTTCTCAATCTTAAGCTAAATGTCAATCATTAAACTCTTGAGCTTGGGTAATATGAATCTTTTTCTTCCATTCAGCTCCTCGATTACATTAACAATTATGTAACTACGATCTTGTCACCTCTCCTAGGTCCTGCACTTAATTAAACAAGCATGCATGCAGTGCATGCATTCAGACCAAGTCAAGAGTGATTAAATTTCATTTTCTTGTTTTTATGTCAGAATGCATCCATGCATGAATCTTAGGGTTTTATACAAAGAGCCACATTTTTTGCCAAATGGGTCAGGTCTGTTTCTTGAGTGGCCCTGTGAGTGTTATCCACTCATTAAAGTCATGGGTGCTTGCCTTTTTCTCTAATCCTGGCATGGAAATTCTAGTGGTTGCAAAAGCCCTACATCCTATAAAAAGGAAGAGAAATGGCCTTTTTCCCTTCATTCTGCAAAGATTTTTCCTTTGGCTTCAGTTTTCTGTTGCCCTTGTTTTCCTCTTATTATGTAATTTTACTCTTTGTTTTTTAGCTGCTGTGTGTCTGATTCCTGCGTTGATCACATGCGATGTTTTTCTTTTTCTTTTTTTTTTGGGAGCATTTGACTGAAAAAATATGTTGACGGGGGCTCTAAGCAATTTTTCCTTTATTTGTCGCTGAGAACCGGCTCAATGGTAAACTACAGTGAGTTATATGAGGTTTCAGATTCGAAACCAGATTACAACTTTTGTTAATAGAAAAGGAAAAAAAAAACCTTTATATTTGTTTTTACCCACACGCGATTGCTCTTCACCCCCTCATTATTTTGTGGTCCAGTCTACAACATTTAAACAAAAAATTTCTTCTTCTTCTTATTATTATTTGAAATTATAATTTACATGAGAACAAAATCGGAGGAGGTGGATGAAAACCTAGCTGTGACACAGAGCTTTCAGGGCGCAATTCAATAATAGTTCGTGAAAATGGGTTCTATATGTAAAAAAGCATGCGTGAATCAGACGGTGATTGTTGAAAGGGGAGACACGACAGCTCTCTGCCCACCTCCAGCGCATGTTAGGGTTCGCCCCTTCTCCAAATCCTCTCTCTCTCTCGCTCGCCTTCTCCCCTGCTTGGTCTCTCTTTCTCTCTCTAAAATGGGATGTTCTGGGAATTCGCAAAGCTTGATAATTTGGAGATGAAATGCATCACTCTTGATCATCTAGGTAAAAATCACACTGCACTTTGACCTGAAATTTATTTTATCCGATTTTTAGCACGAATTGTAAGCATTAGTGCTGCGTATTCTTAGTTTCTGCTTGGCCTGTTGATTTCTTTTCCCCTATAATTGCATTTTGAATTACTTTTTTCATTCCGGAGCTAAATATGAAAGCTTGCTTCTTTGGAAGAAAACGTCGGGCAATGTTTTCTCTCTCTAAAATTTAAATATTTTTTTAGAAAATTACTGCTGTGAGTAGAGGAATGATGCTATTTAATCCATGAAAGCTACCAATGGAGGAAAGATTTTGGTCAGAAATTGGGTAATATAGAGTAATTAATTATTCATGAGATCAGTTGCATTGCTTAGAGAATGAATTGAAGGAGACCATACTTGAAGAGGTAAGTTATCAACGCCATTGTGGTATGGGGTAGACAAAGTAAATTTCTTCAGAAACAATGAAATGCCCGAGTTTTTGATACTCTCTATGAGCTTGAAGGACATCTGCACCTGAAGAAATTGATTTGCATGATTGATTTAAATATTCGTGGAGAAGACTAGAGGAAGGCTTTGTAAAGGAAAAGTTAGTTCAATCCCCATAGAGGTCTTCTGACTGTTACTCTTAGACTGTCACATTATGTTTGCTCATACATTTATATATGTGAGAAGCAAAAGTAAGGCAGTAATGGCTTGATGGGTAGAGAGAACTAGATGGCTATTGTTGGAGATAGAATTTAAGTAAAAGGAGTAGCAACACAGTGTTTGGGGTTGATGTTACTGACTTTGGCATTAGGAAGAAGATGCATTGTGACCCTGAGGGAATTGATATTTTTGAGCTCCCATTATGAACTGGCATGTTGAGGTCATTATGTACGGTAAATTTAACTGGTCCATTCTTTTGTTGGTCATAGTGTCATCAAAATGTCCTTTTTGTGCATCAAAAAACGGTAGAAAATTCCATAATGATGTTATTATTTTCTTTAACCGTAAAGCAGGGGAATATATTAAAACACAAGGCACACTCAGGTCCTATTGTATATTCATATCCTTTTATGTGAGCTATGGACCATACTACTGTGTGCTGTGTAGTGCATGAGTTAGTTATCCAATTGGATCATCAATGCCGTTACATCTTCTATAGATCTTAAATGAGTTAGTCCATGTTTCCATGTCATAGTGGGTCAAAAGGGTTTTATGGCAGTGGATCACTAGCTTTATAGGACAGTGAGGCTAATGTTGCATATGGGGGAATGGACAATGGTCGAGCATGACCACCAGCGAACAATGAGCTAAATGTAGTGTTTGATGGGCAAAAACTAGGAGGGGAAGAAGGAAATATGCAAGTGCATAGTGGTGCCTAGATAATGGGAAAGTAGGACTTAAAGTTCAAGAAATGTCCTCTTCTGGACAGTCAGTGGGTGGAGTCATCTAAATTTGTGGTCAACATCCCTCACGATTGATTTATGTAGCTCCTCTGAAATGAGCAATAAAAATCAACTTGCATAGGTCTACAAGACATATAATGAAGTTGAAAGTTTTTAAATGGATAGCAACTAAAGGCTGTTTATTGTGGCCTAACAACAACTTTCCTCCAAGAGGAAAGTGCTTAGGTAAACTCGGACTGTATTATATTCGAATACCAAAATAAATTGAATGAAGACCCTCAAAACTGATGTTGATACTCATACTGAGATTCCAATGATTTGGGATGGATGAAAAGTTCACTGTTTTGGTTTTTTATTTTTTACTGACTGATTCATTTGATGGTTGATTAATCTTCTATAACTTGCAAGTAATCAAGTATTGGATGTAGGTGGAAACACTCTTGTTCTATCCTGAAGAAAACCATGATGGTGAAAAAATAGAGTTGTTAAGGTGCTATCACACTGTACTCGGAACTATGCCGGATATGACTGACTGTACTTTTCCAGCTGAAATAGAAATAGTACATGAAACTTTGAATGTAGTGCAAGAGTACTTGTATAGCAGTAGCTTCTGTAGTTAAATAATCTCCTTTCATCATGTATTTTGCATGCTATGATGTTTTAGTGGTCATATCAGTCTATCAGTTGCAACTACGTTTGTATTTCTGAGTAGATTGTGCTTGCTGAACCTGCAGTGGTGTTAAGTGTGTTCATTATTATGGTCTATCATCCAGTTGCTCCTCGTGACAACTGCATCTTTAGTGTCATCTAAACTATACAGTAATTCTCCATTCAATATTATATTGTAAAGTTGTTTCTTTTAATTTTCAATTGATAAAAATTGCCCTTTGTTTGCATTTCTTGGTAGCATATCCCTATATTTTGGTTTCAAATCAACATGCTTAGACACAAGAACAGAAATATTAACATGATATTCTCTTATAATTTTTGTATACTTAAAATGTCATGTGCAGGTTTTCTTCCAATTTGTTTTGATGCATATGTCTGAAGAAACTAGGGCAATGTTAAGTGTCTATGATGATCCCTCGGAACAAAGATCCTTGTCTTTGGATGACACTAGCAGCACTGAAGAATCTCCTGAGGACACAAGGCTTTCGTTAGAGACGTCAAATGATGCCATTCCTTATATCGGCCAGAGATTTGTTACCCATGATGCTGCTTATGAGTTCTACAGTGAATTTGCAAAGCGTTGCGGCTTCTCAATACGTCGTCATCGAACTGAGGAAAAGATGGGGTCGGAAGGGACTAACAAGGCGCTACTTTGTCTGCCATCGTGCTGGAAATACACCAATAAAGATATCAACTGAAACCAAGCCACAGAGAAACAGGAAGTCTTCTCGTTGTGGATGTCAAGCATACTTGAGAATCAGCAAGAACACGGACATGGGAGTTCCAGAATGGAGGGTCACGGGATTTGCCAACCATCACAACCATGACCTCTTAGAACCTAATCAAGTGCGTTTTCTTCCTGCCTACCGAACAATATCTGCTAGAGATAAGAACCAAATCTTGATGTTTGCGAAGACTGGCATTTCAGTTCAGCAGATGATGAGACTGATGGAGCTTGAGAAGTGTGTAGAACCTGGATATCTGCCTTTCACAGAGAAAGATGTGAGAAACCTCATACAATCCTTTAGGAAAGTGGATCAAGATGAGGAGAGTATCGATCTCCTTAGAATGTGCAAGAACATCAAGGAAAAGATTCCAACTTCAGATATGAATTCACTGTTGATGCTAGTAACAGATTGGAGAACATTGCTTGGTCTTATGCTTCATCAGTTCAGTCATATGAGATTTTTGGAGATGCAGTTGTGTTTGATACCACACATCGTCTAAATGCTTTTGACATGCCACTTGGTATTTGGGTGGGAATGAACAATTATGGAATGCCTTGTTTCTTTGGGTGTGCACTTCTTAGAGAGGAGAATGTGCGGTCTTTTTCATGGGCATTGAAGGTAATGTGTCCTCAGTCGCTTACTATTCTGTCTCTCTTCGTGGCTTATGTTAGGCAGTAATGCAACTCAACTACGTGATATACTATCCTGGTCAATAAAAAAAATTCAAATTTGGTTCTTGAATTTGGAATTGACAAGATTTTTGGTCTGGTTTTGGACATTAGCAGACACTAACCTGGCACTCTGATAAATGATCAGTAATAAATTATGCAGGAACACGCACACATATCAAGTATTTGAAATTAATGTAAATCATTTGTGCAAGTGTTCTTACTTTAGTTTCGAAATTTTCCGATATCAAGTGAAAGTACTCCAATTAAATGTACCTTCTGAATTTCATTGCGCCAAAAAGTTCCAAAACACACACTCACACACACGATCTGACTACACACTTTGCAGTTAAATGTTTGAACCCAAAAAAGGGAAGGAAAAAAAAGAGGATTTAACAATATCTTATCCATCCATGTGCTATGTAGAAATGGGACATGCCTTTGCTTCACGGGTGCTAAAAGTTGCCAAGTCACTTTGTGCATCTGCACAATCCTGAAGCAATCTAATTTCTTAAATATTGTTAATCTTCTTCCAAGCTAAGAAACATAACATGTGCAATCGACGCAAAGAAGAAAGTAAAATCAGACTATAGCAAACCCTTGAAATCAAGCTTTGGCAAATGGAAGGCACATATCTTTTTATGGTTTAAATGTTTTTTTCTTCTCTGGAGGAAGTGTGAATGTTATATAGTTATGAATCAGGATTTGAATCTGGTAAGAATTGCATTAAGCTGGTACAGGATGCATCTGGTCCAGATGTGGTAAATGAGGAAGCTTGTGCATGTGCGTATACCTGATACTCTCAAACAAACACACAGTTCTGCAAGATTTAGTCCAAAGCTATTTAAGATTCAATAAGTGGTACAAAACAAAATCAAATATGATATGAGAAAAAAATGAAGTCTTATCTGTACCTGTATTTGACTCTGATTAAGCTTATTGGATCCGCGTGGGAAGTGACATTGATGTGATCCAGTCATGGGCTTATCTTTGTACTTTATGTTGTCTATGAATGGCAGGTATTTTTACGTTTCATGAGTGGAAGAGCACCTCTAACAATTCTGACTGACCAGAATATGTGTCTTAAAGAAGCGATAGCAATAGAAATGTCAACAACAAAACACGCCCTTTGCATTTGGCTGATCGTGCAAAGTTCCCTTCTTGGTTTAATGCAGTCCTCGGGGAGCGATACAATGAATGGAAAAGTGAGTTCTACAGGCTCTATAATTTGGAAAGCGTAGAAGATTTTGAGCTGGATGGAGGGAGATGGTGGATTCATTTGGGCTTCACACAAACAGACACATTGCCAATTTGTTTGCATTCCGAATGCTATGGGCTTTACCATATTTGAGATCTCATTTTTTCGCTGGAATGACTATGACTGGCCTATCAAAGTCAATAAATGCTTTCATTCAGCGATTCCTGAGTGCGCAGACTCGGCTTGCCCATTTCATAGAACAAGTATGTCTATTTCTTTACTGCTTGAAATTCAGATATTCTGAATAATTTTCTCTAGACCTAGATCTTTCCCAGATTTGAAGAACATGACTGGGTATTATTAACAAGACATTACCTGTCAAGAGATTTTGTTTACTACCATTGACTGTTCTAATTGTGAAAACATTTTGTTTTTATAAATTTTAATTCATAAGATGCCACAAAGTAATTCAAAATAAGCTTTTGTTTAACAATCTAATAGCATGGTGCATTAAATAATAACAAACTAATGTGTATGAAATGAAAGTAGAAAGTTAAAAAAATAAATAAAACCATAGAACCTTTTTAAAACAAGTTTGTGAGAATTCACTTATTCAGCTTTTCGTATGCTCATTGCAGAGACCTGATATACTGTGCCATAAAAGTAACCTCATCAAACTATGTCATGTTCTTTAAATGAGGAACTTTCTTTCAACACTTTTTTATAAGAAATTCCATTTTGTAATTTATGTTCCCAATTAATGTGATTTAAGGTTCCTAAAACTGACAAAACTGTTTGTGGAAATCATCTATCGAGATTAGTGATTGACTTGATGATATCTACAGGTTGCTGTGGTTGTTGATTTTAAAGACCAAGCTGGAGAACAACAAACAATGCAGCAAAATCTACAGAACATCTGCCTCAAAACCGCGCCCCCATGGAAGCCCATGCCGCTGCAGTTCTCACTCCCTATGCTTTCTCCAAGCTCCAAGATGAGCTTGTAATGGCTGCTCACTATGCCTCGTTCCAGATGGAAGAAGGTTGCTTTCTTGTTAGACATCATACGAAGATGGATGGAGGGCGGAAGGTGATATGGTCCCCCCAGGATGATCTCCTCTCTTGCAGCTGCCGCATGTTTGATTTCTCAGGGATTCTTTGCAGGCACTCTCTCAGAGTACTCTCGACACTGAACTGCTTTCAAATTCCAGACCGGTATCTACCCATCCGCTGGCGGAGGGTGAACACACTGCCTTCAAGACAAGTCCAAGTGTCTGCTATAAACGAGCAGGCCGAGAAGGTTCAGGCTCTGCAGTCCATGGTTTCATCCCTTGTCTCTGAAGCTGCAAAGTCGAAGGAGAGGTTGGATATTGCTTGTGAGGAGGTTTCAGTTCTTCTGTCCCGAATCAGAGAGCAACCAGTTGCCTTGCCTGGTCAAAGAGATGGTGCCTATAGAAACAGATGATCTTTGTACTGTTTAACCTCATAAATTGTGGAAAGATCAAGATGGCGAGGATTACCGGCATCAATTCCAGGCTGATTCAAGGAGCACCTAGTG
The DNA here is from genome assembly GCA_038442645.1 of Agave tequilana. Classification (NCBI taxonomy): domain Eukaryota; kingdom Viridiplantae; phylum Streptophyta; class Magnoliopsida; order Asparagales; family Asparagaceae; genus Agave; species Agave tequilana. The sequence goes on from JAVJIF010026649.1 coordinate 61,659, forward strand.
AACGTTGCTGCAAGAAAGCTTGTGAAAAATCCCCTCATTCGATATCGTTAGAGGGCTCTTCTTGTAGCACAGTTGTACAATGTATAGAGTGCAGATGCATCACTTGCTCGGTTTGTTCTCACAAATTTTAGTTCTTGGATGTTTTGGATAACTTGGGTTTGTTTTGGGTTTGTTTCTCTTCAGTTACCTTCAGTGGCATGCTGATGAAGTTGTTGATGCCAATTGAAGAGCAGGCAAATGTTCATCTTGTATATTAGAGGGAGCAGTAAATGTTTGCCTTTCCATGAGAATATCATGGTGCAATGAGCAACAGTCACAACTGAAGATTCATGTGTCACGCCAAAAAGTCAATAGTTGACACCTAACGTTTAAAAATTTCATGTGAAAAATGTAGTGGAAGGAAAACAACATAACATCAAGAGCTACTGTAGTTCTTTTATAGTAAAAAGATTACTTAATTATGGTTCACAAAGAAGCATGAGAAGATAACTATAACTTAATTATCGTTCATAAGAGTGAAGAATCACCATTAGTTTACAGGTATGGTGTGATTTGGATCTACATATATTCATTGCTTGGATATATACTCGAATGACAATAGTATAAGTTTACAGAGTACTGCATTCATAGCAATATTCTAAACAATCAAGCAAAACCAAACTGATTCTATTGTATCACTCGCTCAATAACAAACTGCTTGTAGGATTTTTTGATTTTGGTCCCCGAGGTTCGCCTACTTTGACAGGCAAGGCATTGCAAGCAACAGAGAGCGGCACCGTTTGTTTCTCTCTGAGTCCGAGCTTGTTGTAGTCGGTCCTAAAGAGAGAACCGTCGCTGCTTTTGTTTTATTTTACCCTTCGATCCCTGCTTCTCCCTTCCCCCTCTCCCAAGGGACCGACTGTATGGAGTATAGCCAAGTGGTAAGGTATTGATTTTTGGTATCGGCATGCAAGATTCGAATCCTTTTACTCCAGATTATGAAGACCAGATTGGATTTGTCAAGAATGACAACTACAATGGGAGCGGCTTTATAGTCAACTCGTCACCTCGGAACTGCCAATTGAGGAAGGGTTGTTCCGACTTTCGAGCCAACAAGTGCGAGTTTGAATCAAGCTTGAGCAATTAAGCGGGATCTCTTAAGACTCGTAAGGCCTAGCTCTAGGCTCAAGATGAAACGAGTTTAAGAAAAGATTCCAACTCTTATACAATTTGTGAAATGGTTGACATGTACTTTTTAGAACATTATTTGGGTGAAGCTAATTTAAACAAGTTAAGGTCTATGAAAAAGAAAATAACAATCATTTTCCCTCAAATATTTCAATTGATCATAAATATATTTCACTAAAAAAATTAATCATTAATCTTTTGTCTATTTTGCAAATAATATAATAACGCTGATCTGTGGAGTCCTCATCCCTGTTCTCTTGTTACTGTATTTTGGGGCAAAAGTTTGATACCTCTCACTTGATGCAGTTTCTCAATGACCTGCTTATGCTTATTAATTGTGAGAACAGTACATGGTTTTTAATAATCTGTTGCATTAACGCTAACAGTAAAAATATCTTTTGATTTCTTTTTTACTTTTGATGTCAGATGCCACAGAGTTATCTAGTTTTTCTTTTCCCCCTTTTAAATCTATGTATTTTACTTCCTAAGTTTATATCCATGCACTTTGACATGGCAGTGTCAGTACAATTTAATATACATAAAAGTATAAATAATATTGAGTTATCATAAACAGATTTTGATACTTGCAGCGAAGGAAAGACTGATGTCGTCAACAAGAAAGAAAAGATGCTTGGACAAATTCTGATTTTAAACAAAATTGAAACATCCAGGGAGTGCTTTGTAATGTTCATCAATAATGATACAAATGAAGAAGTATATTTTGAAGCATATCTAAATGATGCATTCAGTTGGTTTTTCTTTCATATTGTGTTTTGCGAACATCTTGATAAACTCTCGGATAGACTCTTCCCTGTTAAAAATGTTTTAAAAGATTAAATATTAACAAATGTTAAAGTTAAAACGAAGAGACTTACCCATATCAAAAGCTTCAAAATTTTACACAACAAAGTTAAATTCTAAAAGAATCTCTCTCGTTATATTGGATACAATAGCCTAATGATGCGACTTAAGAATTATCGTCGTTACACTAATAGCAGCCTCCTTTAATTATAGGAGTTATATTTCTTTTGTAATTGATTCTTTTTCCTTTCTTTTCTTTTTGTTGAGTAACATGATGGAGGTTTACTCTCCAATCTAGACACACGTGCATCATTAATTACCCAAAGTAAATCTCTCAATTCGACAATTATGGAATCGAACTTGGAACCTCCCTCTTGGGTATTACCAACATGCCAACATGTTTTTCTTTTGTAGTTAGATTCTTGTACCTCTAAGACTTACTTAAACAATTTTGTTATGGTATCATTTGAAACTTATGAAACCATGGTAAACTTATGAGCACCCCAGTCACCATTGTCTGTAACTTATTTTGAAGAAATACATTTACCATGCAGAACAGGAACAAGGGTTTAGTTTATCCTTAACCTACTCCATATACCAGGCTTGCTTGGCAATCAGGCAACCCAAGATAGGATTCAATCCAAGTCGAACAAAATATTTATATTTTGTTTTTCAATATTTGTTATCTTTAATTTATAATATCGATTGTTAAAATCATGATGTGCAAAATGAAATTACACGTACTACATCTAAACAGAGCTTTTAGCATGTGTGGTGGAGATTTTTCACTGCGAATAATCAGACAGTCGATTCACACCACAAGCAAGAGAATGACTTTAGCGTGTAAAGTAAAATAATAATCATAACACATAAAAGAGACGGAGGCATAGGATTTGTAACGCCCCGCCCCACCGGGTACGGAAACGTTAATGCAACGTACATACACACAGGACGTACAAACACACTCTTACGTACGCTAAGCATAACCGTACAGTCAGGAATCAGAGAATGAAAGCACACTGGTTATATACATTCCAACATTACAGTCCAGGTACACTGTTATCACAGTATTTGATCCAATATGACTGGAATATTACATCACTAGAATGTACAAAAGTATGAATTATAGGAGATTTACAAGATATAATACTGGTAGATGCTTACGAGCTGAAAAGGAATCTCGAGAGCTGATCAAGAAAATGTATCAGGAGAATCTGCTACCAAGTCTTCAAGCTTTTACCAGGTTCCGATCTTAAGACTTTTTACGCTTCCGCTGCGCACTCCGATCAGCAACAGGAAGTCCCTGATACTCCAAGCTTCGAAATCTAAACATGTAGATTAAGGGTTGTCGGATGCAACCCAGGGAGTACATAAAAATGCCAAGTGGCGTGCACCAAAGCAAATACTCATGTACCGAAAATAAATGGAATTACGTGAAACATGTTTATGTATGCTGAAATCATGTTCATATCAAATCAATGAAAGTATACAGAATTCATCAATGATATATGTATAATGTAAATGTATGCAAAAACCAATTGTGTAAACTCAATATCTGGATTCATGAGATTAGTACGTCGAGGGGATAATCCAAACAAGAAACCCTCATCTATATACCATATACATCACTTCACCATTAACTGACTATGTACATAAACAGAGATGCTAAGAGTTAGTGTTGTCGAGTCACGTCATGTTTGTGGAATCATGTCAGGTCATGTCTGTGGAATCATGATCAGTACAGGAGTTAAGTCAGTAACATGTGTATTATTATTATTATTATGACTCGTCCTACTCAGATGTCTAAATATGTGCCGTAGCGTCTCAGTTCACATACATCCACATAAGAGTAGTCTGAGGTTGGTTATTGAAAATTTATGAGAAATCAAGGTATCATGTTCATAATGGGCCCCTACTTTCCTGGGACAACGACCTCTTACGGTTGAATATGGCCTCCAACCCACGCCGCTAGGCGCAAACAGTATCAGGAACAGTAGGATCAGATCAGGGTGCCATTACACTCCACAAAAACTTCCATGGCCTCAGGTAGTTCTCTACAGTGATTACAATATCCAGCATTATGAAGACATACTTGTTCATGTCCATCAGTTTTTTCCGACCCAGTATAAGTTGTATCTTTATTAGAGATGTTCAGGATTATTTCCAGTTGAGTTTCATGATATCATTTTATAGGGATCAACAGGAATACAGTATCAGGAGTACAATAATCAGAAAATGTGAGATTCTAGAGGTGGCCCCTGAGGATTTAATAGGTGGCCCTCATCACAAGGACATGTGATATGGCGTTTAGTTCCACACGTCAGGTATAGGATTCTAGAGGTGGCCCCCTTGTTGTTTCACGTAGCACTTAGTTTCACATACCAAAACAGTAACAGGAATATCATGTATTAGGATTCAGTAGTAAGTCCCTGTTAGCGATAATCATGATTCAGGTATTATATTCAGTGAAGAGTTACGGTACCAAATCTGGAAACAATGTGATGTAATAGATCAGGAGTTATGGTACCGTTTTATGGTACCGTTTGGTAATCAATATATGTTCTATAGTCAATATCCATATGTCAAGTGTAATGTCAGTATTAGTAGTCAGTATCAGTAACAGTAGTCAATGTTAGTAACAGATATTATGTCAGGTAACCCATGTCTAATATCAGTAGAAATGTCAATATATTCAGTCTATATTAAAGCAACACTACAATTATGCACATACAAGTAGAGCAAAGCAGTGCTGGGGCTACATCAGCGAACAGTATTTAGTCACTAAAGTGCCTGGTGCAACTCCGGAACAACTCGATCTTAATATGCGAGTCTAAAATCCGGCAGAGTTCCGCCTTAGTGAGTCTAGTGAATAAAGCGTTGAGCGCTTGATCCTGCTTACCAGGCGTTAACGATATAAACGAAATTAATCCGTTAAACGGAACTAAGCCGTTAAAAATCTCAAAGAGGTTAGTTAAGCACAGAGGCTGTGCTGAAAGCAGTAGATGTTAGCATCACACACAAGTAATAAATAATATAATAATCACAAACATAATCACAAGCTCCATATTGTGCGCCAGAGCTAGGTGCCCTCTGCCCCCAGTCACCACGAAACCCGAAGGTAATAGGTGACCTGCAAAGCGATCTCTCAGATGATGTTTCAGAATGGATAGAGCTTCCGAGTATAAAACCCCCCAATCCGGCTATCACAAAACCCTAAAGTAGTAGGTGGTGGTGTTGGCCTGTTGCCCTTGGATAACCAGGAGGGGACTCCCAGGACTACGATTCTAGAGGGAAGTTCATCCCGAGGGTCTTTATCTGCAACCTGCACTACTGTTCATCCCGAGAGTCTTTATCTGCAACCTTCGCTGCTGATTACATGCATGAATATCTTCATTGTCTATAATTGTTCGCCTTGAATGCTTGGGCGTTACACATCTTCAACTTGGGAGAGGAGACGTGGCGTAATTACAGGTAGAGATCTCGATGGTCATTACTAAGAACTTCCAGTTCGTGGTGTAGTCAAGAATCTTAAAATGCAGATGACTTCGGAGAATAATGTCGTCGGAACATGCGATAACTCCAGGTGACGGAGCTTGAAAGGAAGGACCAGGAACTGTGAGCATCTCAGTAGGAAGTTGTCAGTTATATGAACACATGTCAACATGCTGATGAGTGATCAATTTTTGACCACTACAGTATGACATTGAGTCACGCGTCAAGTTGAGACCAAAATATTTATATTTATTTTAGTAGCGCGACTCTTCACAACTATTTAAAAGTAAAATGGATTTAAGGCCCCAGCTTAAGCCCGACAACACTTATAAACAGAGAAAATAAGTTATATAGTTCATATGTCAAGTCAATTATAACTATTATTAGATACTGTTGACTTATTGAAAGTTTCATTGATTAATCTTATAAAGTTTGTCGTAGATTTGTCCGTCGTCAGTAATAGGCGGGTAAATCGTTGGGTTTGCTTCTTAATGAGCACTGATTCGAACACTGAAGGGAACACAATTCCTCGTAGGTATGACAAAGGTTGAGTTCGGCGTTGTGGGTTTTGGCCATGGGGATTACTCTGGTGCTTAGGGCACTGGGTTACCCACGTTATTAAAAGAAAAAAGAAAAAAGAATGTCATAAATACGAGCCTTAATTAGAAGCTTATAACTATTTATGAAGTGTCTATAATTCGTATCACTGTACAAAGGGTCACCTTGCGAATTAAAAACAACATTAATTTTTATATACATTATTAGCATAAGCAAGCCAACAGATATTTGGGATTTCGTGCGCATCTTTTTCACCTTGACATTGACGTTCGTATTCATATTCAGATTCGGATCAAGCAAAAACTTAGAAAACTCCTATTCATACTCAAATCAAAATTCGATCAGAAAAATTTCGACTCTATATGTTCAGAAATTGCGGGTTCAGATCCTAATACAGTTTGGGATTAGCGTACATACCTACGTCAGTAAAATCAATTATGCGGAAATAGTAATTTATTTATTAAGTAAAGAAAGGCGATGGAATTTCTGAAATTGTTCTTCATTTTGTTCGGACTTTTTCTAATCAAATTCTAATTCGAAATTCACATGCTTTTTCTCCCCAAAAAATTGGCACCACTTTTCATAAATCCCTATAAAATCCCGACACCCCAACCGCCCCGGCCGCGGTGCCCACCCCCCCCCCCCCCCCCAACCCCCCCCCCCCCCCCCCCCCAAACACCCCCCCAACCCACCCCAACCCAACCCAAAAAAAAAAAAAAAAAAAAACCCCAAAATTCTTAAACCCTAGCCCCGTATGGATCTCTCTGATGACGACCCCTTCAACGCGAGCGACACCGAATCTCTCGAAAACGATTATTATTGCGATGACGACGAGGTTTACGGCGACGACGACGACCCGCCTCCTCGAAAGCAGCAAAAGTCTGTTTCGCGCCTATATTCGTTCTTCATCCTCCGCCACTACAACTGGAATGTGAGCAGAGTCCACGACGAGTGGTTCGCCGACGAGGGCGCCACCGTCCGCAGAGCCGTCGGCCTCCTCGAGACTCCGCCGCCGCCGCCGCCAATCGGAAAAGAACTAATTTTTTGTAGGATATGTTTCGAGACGTACTCTGTCGCCGAGAAGAGCTCGGCCGCCTGCGGCCACCGATTCTGCCGAGACTGCTGGCGGGGTACGTCGGCACGGCGATCAAGGACGGTCCGGGCTGCCACGCGCTGCGGTGCCCGGACCCGCGGTGCTCGGCCGCGGTCGGCCAGGACATTGTTGAACTCTTGGTATCTGAGGCGGAGAAAGAGAAGTACGCGCTTTACCTCGTGAGATCCTATGTCGAGGACAGCAAGAGGGCAAAGTGGTGCCCGGCCCGGGCTGCGACCTTGCCGTCAGTTTCGTCGCCGACGGCCGCACCACCGGGTACGACGTCGGTTGCGGCTGCGGGCACGGGTTCTGCTGGAACTACGCGGAGGAGGCTGACCGGCCGCTGGGCTGCGAGACTGTGGCTAAATGGATTTTAAAGAACAGCACGGAGGCCGAGAACACGACCTGGATCCTGGCCAACTCCAATCCCTGCCCCAAATGTAAGAAGCCCATTGAGAAGAACCACCACGGATGTATGCACATGCCCTGCGCAGCTCCGTGTGGGTTCGAGTTTTGCTGGCCGTGCCTCGGTGATTGGTCCAAGCACGCGGAGATGACCGGTGGTTTTTACGCCTGTAATCGACACGAAGAAGCTAAGAAGAATGGGGAATTGTACGAAGAGGAGATGAAGAGGGAAATGGCGAGAGCTCTCTTGAATGGCACGCGCACTACTACGAGCGCTGGGCGTCTAACAAGTCGTCGATGCAGAGGGCCGTCGTGGAGGTGCAGAGCTTTCGGGATGAGAAGCTTGACAAGCTTCGCGAAAAACTGAGCTTGATAGGGGTGGAGGTCAAGTTTGTAGTCGAGGCATGGGAACAGATTGTGAAGTGCAGGAGAGTTCTCTCATGGAGATATGCGTACGGATACTACATCCCCGAGGAGGAGGAGGTGGGCAAGAAGGAATTGTTCGCGTATCTGCAGGGCCAGCCTGACGATGGCCTGGAAGGGCTTCACAGTTGCGCGGAGATTGATGTGAAGGACTACTTTGATGCCGAGAATGGTTCAAAAACTTCGCAAGGGTTTGTTGATTTCCGCAGTAAGCTCTCCGGGCTGACCATTGTGACGCGGAGCTACTTTGAAAACCTTGTTTGGGCTCTCGAGACTGGGCTGCAAGAAGTCGACAGCGGGGCATCGTCTAAGAATCACAACGCCATCAAGCGAGTGGACGATGGAGATAGGGCTGTGACGCGGACATCCAGTCACGCGCTTGAGGTGTCTATTATTGTTGGAGAAGACGAAGGAGTTTAAAGAGTATTTTTATGTATTTTTTTATTATATATATTTTTTTGTTTCTTTTTGTTTTCTTTTTATTTTAACATCACATCGAATGTAATTTGAAAAACAAATATTGAATGAATGAATGATTACAATGAAAATTTCCTTAAATTTATGCGATTACCCTCTATCCCCCAATTCTTCCTTTGAGTGTGAAATTTTAGAAAAATTCTATTTTGAAGTGTGAAACCTTAACTAGCATATCTTCTTTTTCTTCTCTTTCGTTCTCCTCCAAACCCTAATTCTGTTTTTTCAATCCATTCAAATCTTAGAAAAAAATTCAGAAAAAGAAAATTCCAAACAAAAAAAGAGCTATTCTCTCTCTCTCTCTCTCTCTCTCTCTCTCTCTCACACGCTAACCCTAGGAGCCTCTCCCTCTCTTTTCCACGTGCTCCGTCAACCCACCACAGCCTTCCCTCTCATGGGCTCTTCACATTGTCACCTCGACTTCCTCTCTCTCGCTTCCCGACGACAAAAACGCCATCACCTTAATGACATCAACCTAAGTTTCACCGAGCCAACAACTCTTCAACATCGACCTCTCTCAACAGCAGTATGTTCCCTCCACCTCGCCATCTTGCTCTGACCGAGCACCGCCGCCCGAGCTCCGTGCCAAAGCACCTTCAAGCCGCCTCCTCACCATCTTTACCTCTTCGTCGGCCATCTGCCGACATAAGCATTAGTCCTGTTGTCGTGATCGCATCGGCCTCGGCCTCATCACCCCGCCGATGTTACTGTCAGCCATCCCTTCTTCGACAGTTGAGTCCTAGTTGGGTTCAAAGTGACCCAACCCGACCCGTTAGCGCCGTTAGATCCAAATTCAATTAGAAGCTGGCTGGGTTTAAGTTGTCAACCCGACAACCAATCCAACCCAATTAGGTTACTGTAGCAGACCGAAGGCCGACCCGACAACTCCAGACCTGATTGCTACAATACTGACATGTTAGAGGAAAAACAGACCCGTCTTAAGCAGACAACGTGATTTTCGGGCCGTTTCTCAATCGGAGCCCGATTGGGGTGATTTTGGTGGCTTTGAAACCGTGAAAGACAGAGTTACTTATCCACGAACATCACAAGGACACTGAAGTCAACATGATCTCAGTATGCACGTTTCTGATCCTAAACAGTTATTTTGAGTCTGTTAGTTAATCTATGACTTTTTATCAATTTCACTAATGTTCACAAAAATAAGATTGTATGTATCAGCTATTTGTGATACACTAGTTTGATATTGACTATAAAACTTTCCCGCATAGCATAATTATTATCTATAATTTATCCAGATTTGAAATTGAGTAGTCTGCGCATGTTCTTTTGTTCAAACAATTTGCAGTGTTATTAGTTATTAGTCTTTTTCTACTAATAATCGTATCTTCTTAGTGAAGCGTGAATTTAGTGATATTATTGCTTATTTACGAACACTCATGCACGTTTCACACAGGCTGAGTAGTGGTTGTGCAGAGGCTGCTCGTATGTCAATCATGTGACTGTAAGATGTGTGAGGTTTGTGACAACCATAGATAGCAATAATATGTACATCACGCTGGGCTAGTTCTTTGGTATATTAGTAATCTGAATTCCAATAATTTGTTAATTGATGGACCTATGACTAATAATATGATTTCTTTTAGTAGTAAATTTTCTTTCTTATGTTAAAAGTACTTTTGTTGATTGACTGTAAAATTCTAAGAATTATCAGAACATTACATCCATTGATAATACACCTTCTTGATTTTGAGCCTAAAGTAATAAAGTTGAGAATGAATCAGAGGTCTATGTGCAAAAAGTTCAATAAGCTTTCTTTCCCAATTAGCCACTTTGTTTCAAATTTTAGAGTTCCATAGTCTGGCATGTTCCTTTTCAGAGGTAAGTGTCCTAAGGAAATATGGTATACTGAGGAAATATGATGAGATATATTAGTTCATGCTATGCAGTGATGAAGATAGTTGGTACGATTATCATTCTAGAAAATTTTGGCAATAAAATAATCAATGAAGAACAAGTGTTAGATAAACAAAGCATAATAAACACCTAAAACCATTGTTATTTTAGATGAACTAGAGCACCAATGACATTAACACACAACCATGGTATTTTAAGTTACACTGAAGCTAACATAACATTGCTTTCTCCATCCTACCCTTTGGACAGAAAATAGCTGTTCAATTGTTCAAAGCACCTTATTATCAAGTCCTCATCAGAAATCATATTTCTTTGAGCATAATTAACCTATTAATCCAATTACACAACACACAAGCTTTCTTCTAGTCTCTCCCTTCCACTCATCCTATCACCCACTGCCATAGCTACCAACCAAGTAAGCAAGGGATCCAACCAGAGGTGCATTGATGTATGTGGCTGGCTCGGACCGGCTGTAGTCGTTCCGGTCGTCAGGGAAGTAATCGCTCTGATCAGGCCGCCGACGACTGCCCCTGTCAAGGTGTTCGGATTCGGGCTGCCAGAGTTCAGGTACTGGAAACCGGCCTGGCAGCCAATCCGACCCGGGTGGCTGGCCGCAGAAGGCAAGGAAGAGCCTCTATGGTGTATCTTTTGAGGGAAGTGCGGTCCATACCCTACCATATAAGAAATCTTTAAAGGGTTCTCGCCGAGAATGTAGTCCACCTGAAATGTTAGTTTGTGTGAAGTTAACAATGTATATCAAGCAAACTTAACACGTGTTTCAGAAACACGTGCTAAAGCTAATTGTACTTGCCTGTCTCTTGGCCAAGGCTCTTAATGTGTTGGGGCGTGACCTTGAGGTACCCACAACTGAAGGTGTTACCAGAAGACATCATGTACTTTCCATAAGTTGAAAGCAGAAAAGATATAGAAGTTACATATTGGAGATTGGAAGAGCTCATTTTATACAAAAGACCTCCTGTATCAATTCCCCAAAAAAAAAAAGTTTTCTGTCAGAAATTCTCTTCACCATCAGAAATAAAGAAACAATACAAGAAATTAGCTTCTGAACCTGCTGTATATGATGTTGTTGAAGAAGGCGAATTGGGTAATATTTTGCACATGAAGTCCTCTGCTTGCATTCTGAAGGGATCAAATGACTTGTCTTTGTTTACAACTGCTTTCTGCACATACAACAGGGTTGCTAAACTCTTTGACGTACTTCTATACAAGGCCTTGTAGTACTTTGTCGCTTAGTTCTGTTAACTTACCCTTGCGAGAAGAACATGTGCACCAGCAAATTTGTTATCCCAGCTGAAGATATCAGGCGAGTCGTTTGCCCCAGCGATTTCAGGTAACTGAGATAACTCGCATTGTTCGTGGCTCTGAAGAGCCATGCAGCACCCCACAATAGCTCATCCTGGCAAGTTACTGAATCAAATGAATCAATGTAGAAAAAAATTACATGACTGAATTCTGATTTCCTGTCAATTTGATTACATACCTTGTATCCAGAGTATGAACAATAGAATGGGCACACGGCCCCTCCCAGTGAGTCACTATACTTCCCCGGATACTTAACCGCAAAATCCATCACTTTCTTCGCAGCCGCCAGCAGCTTCTTCGAGTAGCCCGGATCAGCAGTCTTGAACACAAGCGAGGCAGCTGCCAGCGCTGCCGCAGTCTCTGCGGCCACATCAGACCCAGGGCTAGTCGGCGACACCCAGTACACATTTCTTGGCGTGTCCATGTCCTCAGGCCTCTCCCAGCACTGATGGTCAGCGTTGGGATCCCCAACACCAACATAGAGCCTGTTCGGGACTGAAGCAGAGGCCTTGAGGAGGTAGTCGGTGGCCCATCGGATGGCTGTTCTGGCATTGGCGAGCTGAGCTCCCATTCGCTTGCCATACTCGATCACGCTCCATGAAAGCATTGTGGTTGTGTAGGCCATTGGGAATCCAAACTTGACGTTGTCGCCAGCATCATAGTATCCTCCAGTGAGATCCACCTGTGTTAAAGTACATAAGTATGCGATGAAAAGAAGAAAAAAAAACACAACAGCCAACTACAGTAAGCACGATGTTTTTTACATTGGCAGCAGAACCATCCGATAGTCCAGAAACCGATCTCCAGCTGATTTTCTGATCCGAGGGGAGGCGACCTGATCTCTGCCCTGGAAGAACAGAATTGATTTGGCCAATGCATCACCATAGTTTGGGTGTCCATGAATCTCAAGCAAGAGCAATGAGAACATGAAGAACACCAAAGCTACAACTTTGCGTGATGCCATTTAGCCTTTTCCTAGGGTTGAAAGGGCATGAATCAATTATGTCCATTTATATAGAGCTCTAGTTCTTTACTCATGCAGTGTAAGTGACTGATATGTGCCTAACTCATGTGCATATTTGACTCATAGGATGGCCATGCTTGTGGAAAAAGGAAAGGTGATAGATTTTGCCATAAGGATTTTTTGATTAGTGCCATCTTGCATTGGGATCTCACGCCCTTTGCTTCTCTCAATGGAACTCTATGAGTGAATCAAGGATGTGTTTGCATGTGGGGGAGTGAATGAAGTAATTGTGTGCCCTATGGCTTGTACTCAACGGAGACTAGATTACTGGCCTGAATCAGGCCATACGCTAAGTTTTTCGCTAACCTAATCGCGTCGATAAACAAAACACTGAAGCCTTCTTCAAGTTATGATCAGCCTAATCCTATTGGATATCATTACTTCCAAACTTGGGTTCCTTCACTGTTCGCTCTCTTTATCAATTCGGCCATTGCTATTTGCAATGTTAGATCGTCTTCCTACTGTAGCGAATTTGCACATACATAACATCTACCCGTTATTTTTTTTGGTGCTGTCTGTGGCCAACGGCTAGAGTCTACAGTGCATATGGTACTCAGTTGTTCCTTCAGGGCAACAGTTTAGGCCCTTTTGTGAACTTTAAAGACTTCTCTATTGTGATTTGTAGGCATATGGGATTGTACTTGTTGTAGGGAAAGAGGAGATAAGAGGAGATAAAATATATCGGAAGGATTTTTAAACTCATTAAAAGAAATAGCGCAGAGATCGGAAGTCAAAAGGAGCGAGAACGCAGCTCGCAACAGGCCAGAATAGAGCCTGGTCGACCGCCTGGTCGACCAGTGTCCACGACGTGCACAGGCACAGCCCAGTCGACCGTGGCAGGGAAGCGGTCGACCGACTGGCACAAGGTTGCTCTCGGTTGGTCCCGGTCGACCGAGAACAGGGTCGAGCGACCGGCCCGGTCGACCGACGACGCGTGCTGCTCTCTTGAACGGTTCAGACTCCTTTTTTGTTTTGTGGTCGAATCCAAATTAGGGTTTCTTAAACCCCTGAGACTCTCTGATTATAAATAAGGGTTAGAACCCTCATGAATTGTATCTCTCAGAAAATCCCTCTTGGAAATTGGGGGAGAAGATGAACCGAACGGCGTGTGGCTTGATAAGGTCTTGTTTGACACAGGACATCAAATATCATGTGTTATATGAAACATCTGCAAGGCAACTGTGGGAGATCCTAGAGAAAAAGTATCTGACGAAGAGTATTGAGTCGCGGTTGTAGTTGAAGAGAAGACTTTGTCATTTCCAGATGAAGAGAGGAATCTCTATTGATGAACACATGAACAGCTACACAAAGCTTCTTACAGACTTAGTTAATGTGGATGTGAAAATCAATGAAGAGGATAAGACGGTGATTCTATTGAATTCTCTTCCTTAAGAAGAGTATGAGACCTTTACTCTTACATTAATCAATGAAAGATAAACACTTAACTACAGTGAGGTGTCGGCTGCACTTGTGAATTATGAAGTAAGGAGGCATGATAGATTGTCTTCTTCTGAAAGTACAACAGCAGAGCCGTTGACGGTAAGAGACAGGAGTTCCATTCGGAAGGACAGAGGTGATCAGGAAAGATTGAAGTTCAGATCAGATTTCAGAGATCTAAAAAAGAACCAGTGTGTCTTATGCAAAGAGTTAGGACACTAGAAGATTGATTGTCCGAAGGCCAAAGATAAGAAGAAGAAGTCGAAGACCGAGGCAAATCTCGCACAGGTGGTCATTACTTAGGGCAGTACTTCACAACCGGATGGATCAGACTCAAACTCATCGGTATTTTCTTTCTCCTTTACTACTCTTACTGTCGGTTACTCAGGTAATTCTGAGTGGATCTTAGATAAAGGAGCTACCTATCATGTGTGCTCGAATAAAGCCTGATTTTCTAGCTTTGAGACGCTAGATGGATGTTTCGCTGTCATACGTGATGATCATCCGGTTAATGCGAAAGGGATATGTACAGTCCGTATCAAGATATTTGATGGGATAGTACGAGAATTTAAGGAAGTAAGGTATGTACCTCAACTCAAAAGGAATCTTATCTCAGTTGGTGTTTTGGAAACATTGGGTCTTGTGGTGTCTATACGAGATGGTATTCTTAAGATGACCAAAGGCTCAATGGCAGTTATGAAGGGCATCCGTCGAAATAATCTCTTCTTCTTGAAGGGTAGTACAGTTACAGGTCAGGTGGAGACTTCTATTTCTTCAGATGATGTTTGTAGACAGGTCTGTCAGATGAGGCTCAGACACGAAGGAGAAAAGTCTTTGCAAACTCCAGCAAAGAAGGGATCATTGGAAGGTGTATCTACCTGCAATGTGAAATTAGGTGAACACGATGTTCTAGACAAGAAAAAGGTGAAATTCAGCACCATTACTCACCACTTGGAAGGTCTTCTTGATTGTGTTCACATAAGTATTTGGGGACCTGCTAAGACTGCATCGCTTCGAGGTCATAGGCACTTTGTTTCTTTTATTGATAATTTATCTAGGTATTTTTGGATATATCCCATGAGAGAAAAGTTTTAAGCCCTAGGTATGTTGATGAAGTAAAAGAGTATGATGGAGAAACAGACTGGTAGGACGATCAAGGAGCTACAAATTGGTAATGTTAAAAGATACAAGAACCAATTCATACATTTTGGACAGAACATTGGTATTGATACTCACTTCACAGATGGAATACATGAGTTAGTTAAGGAGATAAACCATTCCTTACTGGAGATGGGTCAGTGTTTGTTGTCTAATACATGATTAGACAAATTATTTTAGGCTGAGACGATTATATATGCTAACCATCTCATAAATAAATTGTCATCAACTGTGATAGGAGGTAAAACTCCTCTGGAAGTTTAGTCTGAGAAACCTGCTCAAGATCATAGTTTGCTGCGGGAATTTGAAAGTTGGCCTACTTTAGTACCAAAGATGGCTAGGTAAATTCACGAGCAAAAAATTGTGTGTTTTTGGGTGTCAAAAGAAATATGAAAGGCTACATGTTGTGGCACCCCGAAAATAAGAAAACCGTGTTGAGTCTGCGTGTCACGTTTGATGAGACTTCATTATTGAAGTCTATCATCTCTCAGTAGGTGGAGAGGATGAAGACCAAGGATGTATCGCAGCGGGTGGAGGTTGATACTACTCCACCAACACCAGTTTGTTTGGTATCAGTAAAGACTTCATCAGATGTGACACCGGATAGAAATCATATAGCCAGTCTTGATGCTGAACAGGTTGAAGATATTGATTAGAATTTTCAGTTATTTGCAACTATTGGACCAAGATAAAACCACGAAAGTGGGTGAAAAAATATGAATCTCAAGTTTGTGACCGCGACAAACTCAAGTTGAAAGTCGTTGTTCTCCATGACGGTAGTAAAGAGGTTCATATGACTCAGCCAGTTTAGTTCGCGGCTGAAAATTCAGTCACATGTGCTTGAGCTTGATGGAGCTCATTTCAATGAACTACGGTTGGCTTTGATCTCTTGGGCAAGGTACGTAGGCAGTCGTAAAGGTACAGCCATTTGGTGATGCAGCCCGTGTGAAGATATTTAATGTATATGGGTTCTCGAGAAGCTGATTGGGACTTCACGTGGAGGTGAAGAGTTGGACTTCACGTAGAGGTGAATTATTGTGATCTCGATGAACGTTTGATCTTCTAAGGAGAAGATAGTTAAACTTGCATAAAGGGGTGTGCATCCAATTTGCTGAAGCTGATGATGGTGTTTGGTATGCTCTATTCAGATTTGATTAGACCGTCTTGAGGACATTTGGACTAGAGAGCCAGTCAGTTGGAGAGTCAGTGTTGGTTCATGTTAAGATCTTCTTGAAATCATTTGGAATAAAGTTTCATTAAGTTGCTGTATAGGTGATACGTTCTTTGATCAGTTCATATGGTACTGTTTCTCTTCGGTGGAGTGTTGGGAAGGCAAGTATATTGCATTCCGTTTGGATAGAGGAGCTGAGGTTAGAATCTTACAATTGATATTGAGTTTGGAGAGCGTTACCTGAGGGACGATAAACTCAATTTGGATATGGTGTGACTAGTGGAAACCAATTGTATGTGTATTGGCGATTCGTTTTGAAGGAACCCGTTTCGTCTGTTGGCCAAGTCAAGATGGTGTGTCGATTTCGCCGAGATCGTATGTCGATTTCGCTAGATGTTCATTGGAGTTCGGCTTAGATTTGAAAAATCTTCACCGAGACGGAGAATTGTAAAGAGAGAGAAGATAAGAGGAGATAAAATACATCGAAAGAGTTTTTTAAACTCATTAGAAGAAATAGCGCAGAGATCGGAAGCCAAAAAGAGCGAGAACGCAGCTCGCAACAGGCCAAGACAGAGCCCGGTCGACCGGTGTGCACGACATGCACAGGCACAGCCCGGTCGACAGTGACAGGGAAGCGGTCAACCGGTGCGGTCGACAGACTGACGCAAGGTTGCTCTCGGTTGGTTAATGTGTTCTGCTCTCCTGAATGGACTCGGACTCGTTTTCTGTTTTGGAGTCAAATATAAATTGTGGTTTCCTAAATCTCTGGGATTCTCTGATTATAAATAAGGTTAGAGCCCTTATGAATTATATCTCTCTGAAAATCACATTTGGAAATTTCTTGAAATCAAGGAACAAGTTGTAATTGATTGTTGAATCAATAAAATCTCTCTCCCTTTCCCCAATAGGCAAATTGTCGAACCTCGTTAAATATTGTATTGACTTGTTTTCTCTCTTATTTTTCTATTCTTATCGTGTGGGTACTTCTCCAGCACGTCTATCTCCGCTGTTTGAGTTTCTCAAGTTGGTTGTTGCAAGCACGATGATCTTTTTCACCGTCTCTACTTCAAAAAATAGTTTGTAGAGTTCTCTTTATTCTGTTATTGTTTACCTTCTTGGTGAACCTCTTGAATGTTTCCATTTGATTTAATTAACAGAATGAGGTTTTCAAGTTTGAGATCATGTTCTTCCCTAATAAGGAAAAAGAAGAAGAAGAAGAAGAAACATTCTAATCATTGTGACATTGCAAATGCAATGGCAGTGGTACGAGGGTTATCCTACTTACTTCCCATTTTTTCATTATATCGATGTTGAAATAAGCCACATTTTTAGTCTTTTTCGGGTGCATTTCAAGCTCAGTTTCAGGTAGTCGATTTCGAACTGAAAATACCAAACTGATGTTTCCTGCAATATCGAGTTAACATTACCAAAATATGTGGACTCAGTTACTTCGCAGAATATAATTGCTTTGTTGCCGAAATATGTCACAATTATATACCACAAGTACGACATATTTAGTTCTCATTCTCTTTTCTAAGAAAAGAAAATTTCTATGTTTGGTTGTTCTCGCGTTAAAGAAACAATCAAAGAAATGTCAAAGAAACTTACTTCTGTGCACAAAATCCATCATGATATATCTCATTACATGTTACAAAGAGCTAAAATTTTCCGATATTGTTCAAAAAATTACAATATGTGTTCGGCTCGTGTTAAAATTTGCAATCATTTGATTACCTCTTAATTAATGTGGAGGTTTAGTTAAATCTTAGAAAGGGTGTTTAAGGAAAGTAGCAGTCAAACTCCATTTTAGAGTAGAGAAACGTAAACAAGAGGAGAAATCAAAAGGATAAGAGAGTATCAAGAAGATGCTTAGAATTTTCAGCCGCAATCTTCAACATCCCTTAAGATCTCAAAAGGTATGTCATCAACTTAGAAATATATTAACTTGTTTGTGTACAAAGATTTCCAATTGGAGTTAAACAAGTAGGAAGTATAGATCCAATTATTCAATTTTCCACTAAGGTTTGAGTTGAATAATTGAATGTTCATCGAACTTAGTGAGAAATGAGAACGCAAGTGCCTATTTCATTTGCTTGCGTTCTACTCTAAACACAAATGAGGTTGGTTACATGACACAATTTGGCTATCTTGTACTGATTGTTTCGTAATGAAGAATTTTGCGGCCGTGGTGGATGAGTACGCCGCATATTCATCTTATTCTTCGGGATTATGTTTCAGTTGGCATTAGACTCTCTCTCTCTCTCTCATGTGTTACCATCTTGGTAAGTTTGTTTTGTAATTTTTTCTCTTAGTAACTATTGAACGAGGTTTTCAAGTTTGAGACCCTGTCTTTTCCCTCAAACTAAAAAAAAATTGAGAGAGAATCCAATTGATTATGGCATGTTATTTGTTGGGCCTCACATTGTAAGCCCCAGTTTCGAACCATTGACTTGAAATGTCGGCTCGTATCTCATTAAAGTCAGTTTAGATCATGATAAGCTCATCTACTATTATAATCAAAACCTTTGGGGGTGTACAATTTTAAATAATTAGTCTCAAGTTCGCGTGACGGTCTCATTTTAATGAATTTAAATTTTTTTATTACTAGTTAAAGTGTTATTTTAACTATTTAATGTAGTGTTTTCAAGAATGTGAGTTATATAATACTATTAGAAAAATATTTAAATGTGCTCATTTGCAGAATGAGTCACAATAATTATTCATCTGATTTGATAAAATTAATTCATATTTAGCATTTGAATTGTTTCTTACACGTGCATTAACACATGCTAAAAATCTAGTGCTAATAGTCAAATAGTCAATCATATCTCTTCAAAATCCTTTCCAACACTTCCTTTTATTTACCAAGTCTAGTATAATATGCTTACAAAAGGGAGATAAAAATAATGCATTACAATCCAATCTTTAATCTATGATGGCATGCAACTGCACAAGGACAAAGGAAAAAAAAAAAACCCTAAAAATTCTAGGCAACACGACCCAAATGTTTCACTTCTGATTCGTACTGAATCTTCCACCCTACCCAGCAATTTTGTATGTGGGCTGGGCGGGGCCCATGCTCCAACTCCAAGGCCCACCATTTTATCCAAACGTTACCTACTCGCAACATTTATGGCCTCATCTACGACGGGCCCAACTCTCGCGTCACCAAACGCTGCAAACTGCCAGCTTGTCGACTTCTTTTCGCTCAAAACAAAAATCCAAACTAGTGAAGAAAGAAAACCTAGGAAAAATGTGCGTATATATAAACTTCATGGGTTCAAAGTTTTTGAGCGGTAACTAAAAAAAGGGAAAAAAGGCATACATGTACATGTATGATACGTGTATGGTGGGTCTAGTTGCCTCGATCAGCTAACGATACCAAAGATAAGTAAGACATTGAGGAGAGTTGGCGACTCACGAGGG
>JAVJIF010026650.1:0-76175 GCA_038442645.1 Agave tequilana
TAGAATAATTAGAAGCACAATTGCACAAATTTGAGCTCAAACAATCAAATCTATTTTTCAAAACATGATTTCACTTTTATCAAAAGAAGATATAATATTATTAGTATGAGAAACATGATAAGTATGAGAATCAAAATTATTTTCTTTAGAAAGAGAAATGAAAGTCTTTTCTTTTTCAGTTAAAATAATTTTTCTTTTCAAAGACTTATTTTCATTTAAAACAATATTCTTTTCTTTAGAAATTAAAACAACTTGATTTTTCAAAGATTCATTTTCATTCAACAACGAAACATTTCTTTCTTCAAAGTATTTTTCAATATTAATAAAATCATTTTTTAAGAAGCATTTTATAAAGTAAAGCAAGTTCATCATATGGCATTTCAACATTTTCATCAAACTCGGAATCAGAATTTACCTCAAGGGGTCATCCTCTTGGATCATGTAGCACATATTGGAAGTTGAAAGTACATCTAGAGGGGGGGTGGATAGGTGTATGGCTAATCTAATGTCAAATGATGCAGAATTAAAAATAAATTGCAACACACTTAGTGTAACCAAAAAGTGTAGCCGAATTCCCGGTGAAGGTCTCTGGACTAACTCCTCTAAATTCCTCTAAATAAGAGTTGAGGTGCTATGTAAAGCTCTCTTGGTTCAACACAAGTGAGGCACACAAACAATACTAAGCATATAAATGATATGAACAATATGAATCAATGCAAGATAAGAGAGAGAGAGAGAGTAAGAGATAGTAGATCAAACGCAAACACCAAGATATGTTTGAGGTCCGAGCTACTGCTCTACGTCCCCGCCTTCACACAAAAGGATTTCCACTATAACGTCCAAACAGGACTTCCTACACAGGAACCTCCACTGAGGATTTGGGTTATACAAACTTGAAGTACACAACTCCTCTCTCAAACAACAACAACCTCTACACAAGAGGCAAGGTACTAAGCCACACAAGATCAACCTCTCAATAGAGAGATAGGGCACTAAGCCAAACAATAATCACCTCTCACTAGAGGGATACCAACACAACTATCACCTCTACACAAGAGGGATAACAACAAATACAAGGAAGGTTACAACTCTTGGTGATCTCAAAGATCACAAACTAATTTTCTCACCAAAACAAGATCCTAATAGATAGGATAGATATGATAGCTCAACTGTGAGAAAACAAGGTGTTTGGAAATCAAAACACAAAGAAAAATACTTGGGAAAAATGCTAGATAAATATAGAAATGAAGATCAAACCCAATCTCCCAAATACTCTATTTTTCTTTGAATTTTCTAACCCTTGAAAACAAATAAAGATAAAATCTTTAAACCCAAAAACTCTTTAAAAATTATTGCTAAAACACTTAAGAAGATGAGAAAATTTTGCTCTCAAAAACCATGAAGAAACCAGCTCAAGAGATGGGTATTTATATCCTCTCAAAAATCTGCCCGTTCGCAGTCAGGAAAGGGCAAAACTGCCCTTCCGGTCGACCGCCCAGTCGATCGGGCCAAAGCCATCGGTCGACTGCCCGGTCGACCAGCCCCCACCCGAGAGTGGGGTGCTTTCAGTCGGTCGACCGCGCGGTCGACCGGCCAAATAGGCTGGCCTTTGTGCACGTCCCGTGCACATCGGTCGACCGTGACGGTCGACCGACTCCTGGTCTGGTCGACCGCCCGGTCGACCGCCAGAGCAGTCTGCCTGGGATTAAAGGGTATAGAAAACTTGCCTTTTTAACTTCAATTAAACCCATAAAATCACATAAATTTCACAAAAATAAGTTCTTATAAGATATTTGAATAACAAATATGTGTGACCAAAATTCAACACATATTATAAACTATTTGAACTATTTTTGTGATATTGAAATTTGTCTTAAACACAAAATCTGTATTTTCTAAAACTTGAATTTTTGAAATGCAAAACCGTTTTCTCCAACACTTGTATAAATACAAAAATATGATATTGAAACAGCTTTGAAGCATATTTATATGGATAGAATCCAATATACAAATAAGATATATATATATATCTATATTTTTTATATGAAATCCAAAACCGGTTAAACCGAAAAACAAAATCAATAAACTTTAAACTTTTGTGTGTGTGTGAACTTGAGCATATCAATACTATCTACTTTTACACAAGATCTAAACATACTAAACTAAACACAAACCGAAGTCTTCTTGTCTCCAAGCTGACTCGATCCAAACACGATCCAACGAGCTTGACTCCAACCGAGTACTAGATGCGATCTTGACGCTCGAACTCTTGAATCTACATGTGAAAGCTCAAAAACTCCTTTGTTGAAGCTAAACACCTACTAATATCTTGGTCAATCACTGAAACTATTTAAACACAAGATTATTAGTAAACTATAACTACATGAGTTAATCATCATCAAAACTAGAGTGATGGGCCTCTGGGTCAACAGAAGTAGCACGTCTTTCATATGAGTCTCTCTCCTTGTGTAACGCCCCGATCCTGACGGATACGGAGACATTACTGCAACGTATATACGCAAGTCAGAAGTACCTTCACGTATATACGCTAAGCATCAGTACAGGCAAGAATTAGAGTACGGAAGCAAGTGGTGCATTATACATTCCAACACATGAGTACAATTACAAGGTTATCACCAGAGGTGATCCAATATTACATGAATATTACATCACTGATATGCGCAATTGCGAGAATACAAGTAGATGTACAAGTATGAACAGTACACAGGCACTCACGAGTTTACTAAAGGAAAACTCGAGAGGCACACAGGGGGCCTAGAAGAATAGAGCTCTGAACGGTCTGCTGGAGATCCACGCTACCGCTGCGCCACTCTGATCAGCAACTGGGAGAATCCACACGCTCCAAGCTCCATGACCTGGACATGAGAATCCAGGGGAGTCAGATGAAACTCCCCAGGCGAGTGGTGATACAAAAGCCAAGTGGCGAGCAGGGGTAAGTACATGTATAGTGATACAACCGAATAAAGCCGAGGACGAGCAAATCTGATTGTATGGTTTCAGATCACGACTCTATAAGACTAGTACGTCGAAGGAATAATCCAAACAAGGAAACCCTCATCTATATACCCTTATCTTATGTCACCATAATCTAAGCACATACAATCCGACTGCACTCAGGGCATGATAAGATAATGAGCAGGAGGCAGGTGGATACAAGGAATAGAGCAGGGCAGTTAATATAATAATAATCATAAAACCGGAAATCCGAGGTAAAACCAGCACAAGCAAATATGGTAAGGTATATCACAGATTCAAAGCCGTTTAAGCTGCAGGCTTCAGTATGCGTCCCATTCCACATACTTCTACTTACAACTTAAAGAGCCGGTTATTAGACACTTTATTATTACTCGTCTTACCCTGATATCTAGCTATGTGAACTAGCGTCCCAGCACACATAGATCCATATCCGAGTAAAGCAAGGTTGTTATTGGAAACCAGCGGGGGTATCAACGAACTATGTTTACAGTGGGTCCGTACATACCCGGGACCACGGCCCAGGATTGTTCCGTTGCTTGGTGACGGAACCTGCCGCAAGGCTAACAGGAGGGTCTTATAGGATGCCCTTGTCAAGATGGTACCAAGAAGGAGGGAGCCAGCACTCCCCTCGGTCGCCTGGAGGCCCACAGGTAGACCGGAAGTTTTAGTTGCACAACATGCCTAATACCACTGTAAACACGAACACATATTGATAGCCGCATGTTTCCCCCGACCCGATGCAAGTTGTTCCTTTTATGATTTATTAGGTTAATTATCAATTTATGGGAATAACAAGAGCAGGACATGATCAGGAATTCAGGAGTTCAGGTCACTGTATATAATACAGGATAACAGGTCACTGATCATGATACAGGATATCAGGTCACTGTACATAGTACAGGATAACAAGACAGGGTTCCCGTAAATGTGATAATCACAGGTCAAGTATATCATGCTGGGTGTCAAGTGATAGCATGACAGGATGATGATATTTGGCAGGTGACAAGTCATGTCAAGAGATTGATATTAGTCCGGTGGCAAGTCATGTCATAACAAGGGGTCTTGCCAAATAGTAGCATGTCAAGTGTTAGGTGATAGCAAATCAGTTGACAGGTGATATACATGTGTTAAATAGTAGCATGTAATGACAAGTAGTATAAACAGGTGACAGGCATTATCATGTGGATGGTAAGTATCAAGCGAAAGCATGTCAAATATCAGCATATCAAGATTGTCAAGTAATAGTGAACACAATCAAAGAAGGTGTTAGTTCTAAACAACATAAATCATGAATAATACAAGTCGACCGATGAAAATAGGAAAGTCCCAAAAGGATAGCGAGAACACTCGCCCAACCAATAAAATAGGAAAGCAAGAGGATAGCGAGATTACTCGCCTAAAATATGGTGAAATCTCTGATATCCGGAATCCAGGAGATCAACGCTTCAATGTGTTAGAGAGAAGGTAATAGGTAGAGGGGGGATCAGGAGAGAGAGAATAAGAGAGAGAAAGAGGAGAGAAGGTGACATCCATCAAGTGATAAGCCATGTAATAGCCATATACATAATACATGACCCGAGAATAATGTTCATGTATAAAGAAGGAATCAACAATAGTCAACAGCCAAGATTAGTCGACTAGGGGTAATAATTAGTCGACTAATAGAAAGGGCAAGTCGACTGATAGGCTGCGTTTCAGAAAAAGGCTGGCGTTTCAAGAATGGCGTTTCAGGATGGGTTAGTCGACTAGGAACAGGGGTTAGTCGACTAGTCTGCTGCGTTTCGCAAAACGGCGTCTCACGAAGTCGCGTTTCATAGGTCCGCGTTTTGCCACAAGTCCGCGTCTCATGAATCCGCGTTTCATAAGTCCGCGTCTCACCAGAAAGAGTTAGCCAATTTGGAATGAAAGAGTAGGTCGCGTTTCAAGAAAGAGCGCGTTTCTCAAGGTCGCGTCTCACATGGTCGCGTCCCACAAGGCCGCGTTTCCAAGAGGCACGTTTCCCAGATTCGCGTTTCCAAGATTCGCGTCTCAGGAAAGTTAGTCGACTAGGGAGAAGGATCAGTCGACTAGAAGGTTGCGTTTCAGAATAACAAGGCAGCGTTTCACAGGATTAGTCGACTGGGAAGGAGGGCTAGTCGACTAATAAGGGAAGTTAGTCGACTAATGACCAAGTCAAGTCGACTAACAGAGTGCAAATCAGGGAGCAGGATCCTGTTAAGTGCTGAGTTCACTGATATGAAAATGCAAGGGCTCTGATGAGTCATCCAAGTCTTGGAGAGTGAAGTTACTCGTCCAAAACGCCATCTAGAAGCAGGGAAAAACACAAGTGAAGGAGATGGGTCCTTGGTTGAGTTGTCGTTAACTATCACCAAAACGATCACCGGAATAATCGCGAATGATTATTGGAAGATCCACGGCGATGTCTCCAACGAAGAGAAGCTCGGCCCCAATCCAAAAGGAGTGGCCGGCCCCCAGAGTCATGCAGGTGATGAAGAAGAACACGGCCCCCAATCCGAAGGAGTCGGCCGGTCTTTACCAGAGAAGGAAGGAGATGGTGATAGTAATGATGCTTGGTTCACTGCTGCAAGAAATGGAGGAGAAGATGAAGGAAATGGTGGAGAACAAGTTGGCCAAAGGAGGGAGCATCAAGGCTGCGTTTGTTGCCTTTGCTCTCTGGAAACAAAGAGGAAGAAGAGAGAAAGAAGAAAAATGAATGGAGAGAGAGGGAGGGGGTATTTATAGGCAAAGGAGCAATAATGGCAAGTTTGACTTTGGGGATGCCAAGTGAGACTTGTTCTCCCCACTCAAACGCAGCCCACAAAAGCAAGATGGCGTTTAGGCCAAAATTAGCCTAACGCGGGAATAAATGCGGCGTTTCAAGGGAGAAGCAAGGTGGCGTTTCACAAAAGGACAAAAAAGCATGATGCTTGATGGGAGTTGGTGGCAGCACATTAAATGAAGTGTGGGAGAAGTGAAGAGAAGATCTTTGCATTAAATGCAAGATCCAAGGATGGTGAAGCCGGCGTTTGAGGAAGGAAAAAATGGAAAAAGACAAAATGGAATATCAAGGCAAAATCCCGGTATCTGGGAAAACACCAAAAACTCCGGAAAACCTCAAAAATAAAGTAATCCAGAAAGCTTCCCAAAAATTCTCAAAAATAATAAATATTATAAAATGATTTTGGTGAAATCAATTTTCAGAAATTCAATGCCATGTTCAAATTAAAAATCCTGAAGTCCACCGTCAATCTCGGTCTACACCGGGTTGGCCGGGTTTTGATAAATTCTGAAAATTCTCAGAAAAAGTATTTAGATAGAAAATATTATTTTAAGAAATAATGTCTAAAGACACTATTAGAAATTCCAATCTGTTCGTAAATTAAAAATCCAGGAATCGGTCAACGAAACTGGCCGACACCGGTTTTGAAGATTTACAATTAAATCCAGGAAAATTCCAGAAAATTACAGAAAATTCAAAATATTGGAAAACGATGTTTGAAACTGAAATTGGTCAAATCGGATAACCAGAATGTCCAAATCAAGCAATACTCTAGGATCGGGCCCTCGGTTCAGACTAGGGCTGACTCCGAGTCCACAAACCCAAATCCAAGATAAAACAATCATATAGAGAATTCATAATACAAAACGAATACAAGAAGTAAATCGAAAAATACGGTCGAGAAATCTGAATACGCATCTAAGTACGTATTCTGGGAGCGGGGTGTTACAATCCATCCACCTTACAAAAAATTGCGTCCTCGCAATTTCGTTAAGGGGTAAATTGAACACAAAGAGGACAAGGGCGGAATTTATACCAATTAAGATACGAAGTACTATAGGTAGGGCTCTCAAGTTGACTGATCAATAACCCGAATATAGAAATCTTCTGCACTTCCGGCTGCATAAGTCTTTGAATGATGCCAGATAATACCAACTGATAACACAACTCTGCAATAGAATTCCCGCTGTACTGCATACTTAATAGCCCTCCGAGAATAAGCCAGAATACTGAAGATAAAGGAAACCCTGATAGTACTGAGCATAATAAAGAAGACCGATAATTAAGAATTCCGACTGTTAACTTCTGAAAGATAACCAGATCAGGATCAATCTGGAGAATACCGAGCTTCATAGAGTTGGCCGAAGAGTTCACATAATAGCTTCATTCAGAACAAGCCACTACCTCTCTAGTTTATCATATCTTAATGTTGGTATAAAGGCTTCATAAAACCAAAACAGGGAAAGGATAGGAGAGATTAGGAATCAAAGGAATGATGATCAAGATAGAATAGATAACTCTGCACTTGTAGTTGGAATGTATAACCAAGACTCTTGTATTCCAGTTGCAAATTTCTTTACCATTAATTTGCCGTCTGGACGTACTGAGGAAGTGAGAGCCTAAGCTCTGATACCAACCTGTAACGCCCCGATCCTGACGGATACGGAGACATTACTGCAACGTATATACGCAAGTCAGAAGTACCTTCACGTATATACGCTAAGCATCAGTACAGGCAAGAATCAGAGTACGGAAGCAAGTGGTGCATTATACATTCCAACACATGAGTACAATTACAAGGTTATCACCAGAGGTGATCCAATATTACATGAATATTACATCACTGATATGCGCAATTGCGAGAATACAAGTAGATGTACAAGTATGAACAGTACACAGGCACTCACGAGTTTACTAAAGGAAAACTCGAGAGGCACACAGGGGGCCTGGAAGAATAGAGCTCTGAACGGTCTGCTGGAGATCCAAGCTACCGCTGCGCCACTCTGATCAGCAACTGGGAGAATCCACACGCTCCAAGCTCCATGACCTGGACATGAGAATCCAGGGGAGTCAGATGAAACTCCCCAGGCGAGTGGTGATACAAAAGCCAAGTGGCGAGCAGGGGGTAAGTACATGTATAGTGATACAACCGAATAAAGCCGAGGACGAGCAAATCTGATTGTATAGTTTCAGATCACGACTCCATAAGACTAGTACGTCGAAGGAATAATCCAAACAAGGAAACCCTCATCTATATACCCTTATCTTATGTCACCATAATCTAAGCACATACAATCCGACTGCACTCAGGGCATGATAAGATAATGAGCAGGAGGCAGGTGGATACAAGGAATAGAGCAGGGCAGTTAATATAATAATAATCATAAAACCGGAAATCCGAGGTAAAACCAGCACAAGCAAATATGGTAAGGCATATCACAGATTCAAAGCCGTTTAAGCTGCAGGC
Organism: Agave tequilana; assembly: GCA_038442645.1. Taxonomy (NCBI): domain Eukaryota; kingdom Viridiplantae; phylum Streptophyta; class Magnoliopsida; order Asparagales; family Asparagaceae; genus Agave; species Agave tequilana. The sequence continues at coordinate 8,244 of JAVJIF010026650.1, forward strand.
TTCAGTATGCGTCCCATTCCACATACTTCTACTTACAACTTAAAGAGCCGGTTATTAGACACTTTATTATTACTCGTCTTACCCTGATATCTAGCTATGTGAACTAGCGTCCCAGCACACATAGATCCATATCCGAGTAAAGCAAGGTTGTTATTGGAAACCAGCGGGGGTATCAACGAACTATGTTTACAGTGGGTCCCGTACATACCCGGGACCACGGCCCAGGATTGTTCCGTTGCTTGGTGACGGAACCTGCCGCAAGGCTAACAGGAGGGTCTTATAGGATGCCCTTGTCAAGATGGTACCAAGAAGGAGGGAGCCAGCACTCCCTCGGTCGCCTGGAGGCCCACAGGTCAGACCGGAAGTTTTAGTTGCACAACATGCCTAATACCACTGTAAACACGAACACATATTGATAGCCGCATGTTTCCCCCGACCCGATGCAAGTTGTTCCTTTTATGATTTATTAGGTTAATTATCAATTTACGGGAATAACAAGAGCAGGACATGATCAGGAATTCAGGAGTTCAGGTCACTGTATATAATACAGGATAACAGGTCACTGATCATGATACAGGATATCAGGTCACTGTACATAGTACAGGATAACAAGACAGGGTTCCCGTAAATGTGATAATCACAGGTCAAGTATATCATGCTGGGTGTCAAGTGATAGCATGACAGGATGATGATATTTGGCAGGTGACAAGTCATGTCAAGAGATTGATATTAGTCCGGTGGCAAGTCATGTCATAACAAGGGGTCTTGCCAAATAGTAGCATGTCAAGTGTTAGGTGATAGCAAATCAGTTGACAGGTGATATACATGTGTTAAATAGTAGCATGTAATGACAAGTAGTATAAACAGGTGACAGGCATTATCATGTGGATGGTAAGTATCAAGCGAAAGCATGTCAAATATCAGCATATCAAGATTGTCAAGTAATAGTGAACACAATCAAAGAAGGTGTTAGTTCTAAACAACATAAATCATGAATAATACAAGTCGACCGATGAAAATAGGAAAGTCCCAAAAGGATAGCGAGAACACTCGCCCAACCAATAAAATAGGAAAGCAAGAGGATAGCGAGATTACTCGCCTAAAATATGGTGAAATCTCTGATATCCGGAATCCAGGAGATCAACGCTTCAATGTGTTAGAGAGAAGGTAATAGGTAGAGGGGGATCAGGAGAGAGAGAATAAGAGAGAGAAAGAGGAGAGAAGGTGACATCCATCAAGTGATAAGCCATGTAATAGCCATATACATAATACATGACCCTGTTGGCCCAAAGGCCTATCACCCTAGTTTTGATGATGATCAACTCATGAAGTTATATTTACTAATGATCTTGTGTTTAATTAGTGACAGATCCTTATCAAGATCTTAGTAGGTGTGGAGCTTCAACAAAGGATTTAAAGACAAGTTGGAAGCTAGCACCGGTTGATTCACGAGCCTATGCATCAAGTACACATCTAGAGATGAGCTCGGTGGATTACTTTTGGACCAAGTCAAGAAGATGAGAAGCCTTCAAGGGAAGACTTCAAGAAGTTGAAGACTTGTGTCTAGGTATAAGATTTTGTTTTTGTTTTAGAGTAAAATGTAAAGGATAGATAGTTGGTGGATTGCTCAAGTATACCATGCACACACACTCTTGATAGAATTGTTTTCATAAAGAATTTTTGTTTTAGAAAAGAATTTTAACCAAAAAACAAATTTGTATTTAAGTGGTTTTGATTTTTGGTATTTCATAGTTTACATATCTTATATCCAAAACCATGCTTAGAACTTATTGTCAAAAACTAGATATGTCATCTTGATTGTGTAGTGGATCATATCCATACACACTATACTTTAAAGTATATCTTGTTTTTGTATTTGATGAAGTTATGGAAAAACAAGTTTTAGAAAAACATGTTATTTTAGAAAAACGTTTTTATTATGAGCTAATATTTCCAAGTTACAAAAATAGACCAAAACATCTATAACATGTCTTGATTTTGTGCAAGCATGTTTGTCCTTCATAGTATATTGGTAAAACTATTTTTGTAGAATTTCTATGTATTTTTAGGATTTTATAAAAAGATTTTAAATCCTGTTTTCAGACCTGGACATTGGCTGACAGGCCAAGTCGGTCGACCGGACCGGTCGACCGATGTGCACAGCCTTGTGCACACTGCCAGCACAGTGGCCGGTCGACCGGGTCGGTCGACCGACCGGGAGAGCTTTTGCTCTCTGGAAATATCAGTCGACCGAGCCGGTCGACCGATAGAGAGTTTGCTCTCTGCTCCAGGAAGTCGGTCGACCGGGCCGGTCGACCGGAGGCTGCAACGGTCGGATTTTTGACCGTTGCCGGTCGACCGGTAGCTCTGACAGAACCCCAACGGCTCTATTTTCTGTCAGCCTATAAAAGGGGGTCTTGTCAACTGTTTTTGGGAGAAGATTTTAGAGACTCTTGAGCCAGTTTTCTGATACTTTTAGAAGAGTTTTCTCCACAAAATTGAGTGCAAATACTTCCCATCTTAAAGGGAGTTTTTATCAAGAGAGTGTTAAAGTGATTTCTTGAGTTTTCCATCAAAGCTTTCTTTCCTTGTTTTTTCTCACACTACACTTGAGCTTCCATTGTATATCTATCCTATAGGGAGAGTGTTGTAGTGAGTTTGTAATTGGTGATCAAGTGTTAGATCACCAAAGAGATTTCCTTTGCATTTGAGGAGACGGGCAAGTGTGCTCGTTGGTGGTTAGAGTTCGGTTGTGAACTCTTGGTGGTTGAGGTGCGGCCTCGGCGAGTCGGTGGACTTGCGTGTGTAAGGGACTTTGGGAGTCCGAGGGCTTGTAGGTGTTGCGGCACCAAGGAGAGATCCGGTTGGATCGTGCATAGTGGAAATCCTTCGTGTGTCGAAGGCGGGGATGTAGAGCAAGTGTGCTCGAACCTCGAAACAAACCCTTTGTGTTTGCGATTGCTCACTCTTGCTCTCTTTCTCTTTTTGTCTCTATTTTATATCTTGCATTCAATTTATTGTGTTCATCTTATATATGCATGATATATTCCCTTGTGCTCATAATTGATATACATACTTGCTTGGGATTGTTGTTAACACTAGTATTCAACCAAGAGAGCCAACGCGGCACCTCAACCCATTCAAGGGGAATCTAGAGGAGCTTGTCCAGAGCCTCGCAAGGGGAATTCGGCAACACTCTTGTGTTATACATAAGTGTTTAATTAAAAGAAGTTAATTTGGTCAACTTAGTTTTAATTCCGCATTATTTGTTCATAAGTGACCATTAGATTAGCCATCACCTATTCACCCCCCTCTAGATAAAGAAATTTTTGTGATGATTTTCATGCTTTCAAAAATTTAGGTTTTAAAGGAATATTGAACTTTATTGCTATTTTTCATGATGCCATGTTCCACATAACACTAGTACACTCACTTCTTTTCAATATGGACTTTATGGATACTAGAGTGTTTTTAGTGCCTTGTGTTTCATTGATATTTCATGAAAAACTTTTGATTTATTCCTTGATTGAAGGATTCCGTACTAGTTGTTAAACACCTTCATTTAACTAGTTCGAATTCTTCATGTGGTAGATTATATGATATATACACTTAAGCTTAATTTTCAATTGGTATCATTGGATATTTTCAATTGGTATCAATTTGACCTCTTATGTATATACTCATATTTTTGCTTTCCCATATATGTATGTATCACCTTCAATTGATATTAGTTCTTCATACATATATATGATTTGTTGTGTGCTTGTATCTAAATGGACTTATATTTTTAAAGCACAAAGTTGTTAATGCTAAGCTTACTTCAAATCTTATTTATCTTCAAGCTTATGCATTGTATTTCATAATTGGTATCAAAATCAAAATTTGGTTGTTCTACATTTGGTACCTTAAAAGAAAATATTGTATTTTAAGATATTTCAAAATTTTGTTTTCATAAGAAAATTTCAAAATTTTTAATTTGTATTGCCTATATGCAAGGAGAGCTTAACATCTCTTCTACATATAGATCTTCTTGATTGATTTAGATTACCCCTCCTTGATTTCTTTATTTTTGACAAAAAGGGGGAGAAAATTTGTTTGATGTATTTTACTTTGAACCCTTTGTTGATGATTGACAAAAAGGGGGAGAAGAATTTGAGATTTTATATGCATGTCTTCCTTGTGTAAGGGGGAGAAGATTTTATGTTCATGTATATATGTTATGGTTTGCAAATAATAGGAGAAAAAGATTTGATTTTGTGTTATCTCCATTCATTTGCATACATGTCATGTGCTTCATTGTCATATCTTTATCATTTATTTGGTATGCATGAGTAAGGGGGAGCTTCTTTGAAGCTTTACTTTAATCCATGCATATATAACTTCATGAGTTTTGTCATCATCAAAAAGGGGGAGATTGTTGGCCCAAAGGCCTATCACCCTAGTTTTGATGATGATCAACTCATGAAGTTATGTTTACTAATGATCTTGTGTTTAATTAGTGACAGATTCCTTATCAAGATCTTAGTAGGTGTGGAGCTTCAACAAAGGATTAAAGACAAGTTGGAAGCTAGCACCGGTTGATTCACGAGCCTATGCATCAAGTACACATCTAGAGATGAGCTCGGTGGATTACTTTTGGACCAAGTCAAGAAGATGAGAAGCTTCAAGGGAAGACTTCAAGAAGTTGAAGACTTGTGTCTAGGTATAAGATTTTGTTTTTATTTTAGAGTAAAATGTAAAGGATAGATAGTTGGTGGATTGCTCAAGTATACCATGCACACACACTCTTGATAGAATTGTTTTCATAAAAGAATTTTTGTTTTAGAAAAGAATTTTAACCAAAAAAACAAATTTGTATTTAAGTGGTTTTGATTTTTGGTATTTCATAGTTTACATATCTTATATCCAAAACCATGCTTAGAGCCTATTGTCAAAAACTAGATATGTCATCTTGATTGTGTAGTGGATCATATCCATACACACTATACTTTAAAGTATATCTTGTTTTTGTATTTGATGAAGTTATGGAAAAACAAGTTTTAGAAAAACATGTTGTTTTAGAAAAACGTTTTTATTATGAGCTAATATTTCCAAGTTACAAAAATAGACCAAAACATCTATAACATGTCTTGATTTTGTGCAAGCATGTTTGTCCTTCATAGTATATTGGTAAAACTATTTTTGTAGAATTTCTATGTATTTTTAGGATTTTATAAAAAGATTTTAAATCCTGTTTTCAGACCTGGACATTGGCTGACAGGCCAAGTCGGTCGACGGACCGGTCGACCGATGTGCACAGCCTTGTGCACACTGCCAGCACAGTGGCCGGTCGACGGGTCGGTCGACCGACCGGGAGAGCTTTTGCTCTCTGGAAATATCAGTCGACCGAGCCGGTCGACCGATAGAGAGTTTGCTCTCTGCTCCAGGAAGTCGGTCGACCGGGCCGGTCGACCGGAGGCTGCAACGGTCGGATTTTTGACCGTTGCCGGTCGACCGGTAGCTCTGACAGAACCCCAACGGCTCTATTTTCTGTCAGCCTATAAAAGGGGGTCTTGTCAACTGTTTTGGGAGAAGATTTTAGAGACTCTTGAGCCAGTTTTTCTGATACTTTTAGAAGAGTTTTCTCCACAAAATTGAGTGCAAATACTTCCCATCTTAAAGGGAGTTTTTATCAAGAGAGTGTTAAAGTGATTTCTTGAGTTTTCCATCAAAGCTTTCTTTCCTTGTTTTTTCTCACACTACACTTGAGCTTCCATTGTATATCTATCCTATAGGGAGAGTGTTGTAGTGAGTTTGTAATTGGTGATCAAGTGTTAGATCACCAAAGAGATTTCCTTTGCATTTGAGGAGACGGGCAAGTGTGCTCGTTGGTGGTTAGAGTTCGGTTGTGAACTCTTGGTGGTTTGAGGTGCGGCCTCGGCGAGTCGGTGGACTTGCGTGTGTAAGGGACTTTGGGAGTCCGAGGGCTTGTAGGTGTTGCGGCACCAAGGAGAGATCCGGTTGGATCGTGCATAGTGGAAATCCTTCGTGTGTCGAAGGCGGGGATGTAGAGCAAGTGTGCTCGAACCTCGAAACAAACCCTTTGTGTTTGCGATTGCTCACTCTTGCTCTCTTTCTCTTTTTGTCTCTATTTTATATCTTGCATTCAATTTATTGTGTTCATCTTATATATGCATGATATATTCCCTTGTGCTCATAATTGATATACATACTTCCTTGGGATTGTTGTTAACACTAGTATTCAACCAAGAGAGCCAACGCGGCACCTCAACCCATTCAAGGGGAATCTAGAGGAGCTTGTCCAGAGCCTCGCAAGGGGAATTCGGCAACACTCTTGTGTTATACATAAGTGTTTAATTAAAAGAAGTTTAATTTGGTCAACTTAGTTTTAATTCCGCATTATTTGTTCATAAGTGATCATTAGATTAGCCATCACCTATTCACCCCCTCTAGGTGATCTTACAGACCCGAGAATAATGTTCATGTATAAAGAAGGAATCAACAATAGTCAACAGCCAAGATTAGTCGACTAGGGGTAATAATTAGTCGACTAATAGAAAGGGCAAGTCGACTGATAGGCTGCGTTTCAGAAAAAGGCTGGCGTTTCAAGAATGGCGTTTCAGGATGGGTTAGTCGACTAGGAACAGGGGTTAGTCGACTAGTCTGCTGCGTTTCGCAAAACGGCGTCTCACGAAGTCGCGTTTCATAGGTCCGCGTTTTGCCACAAGTCCGCGTCTCATGAATCCGCGTTTCATAAGTCCGCGTCTCACCAGAAAGAGTTAGCCAATTTGGAATGAAAGAGCAGGTCGCGTTTCAAGAAAGAGCGCGTTTCTCAAGGTCGCGTCTCACATGGTCGCGTCCCACAAGGCCGCGTTTCCAAGAGGCACGTTTCCCAGATTCGCGTTTCCAAGATTCGCGTCTCAGGAAAGTTAGTCGACTAGGGAGAAGGATCAGTCGACTAGAAGGTTGCGTTTCAGAATAACAAGGCAGCGTTTCACAGGATTAGTCGACTGGGAAGGAGGGCTAGTCGACTAATAAGGGAAGTTAGTCGACTAATGACCAAGTCAAGTCGACTAACAGAGTGCAAATCAGGGAGCAGGATCCTGTTAAGTGCTGAGTTCACTGATATGAAAATGCAAGGGCTCTGATGAGTCATCCAAGTCTTGGAGAGTGAAGTTACTCGTCCAAAACGCCATCTAGAAGCAGGGAAAAACACAAGTGAAGGAGATGGGTCCTTGGTTGAGTTGTCGTTAACTATCACCAAAACGATCACCGGAATAATCGCGAACGATTATTGGAAGATCCACGGCGATGTCTCCAACGAAGAGAAGCTCGGCCCCAATCCAAAAGGAGTGGCCGGCCCCCAGAGTCATGCAGGTGATGAAGAAGAACACGGCCCCCAATCCGAAGGAGTCGGCCGGTCTTTACCAGAGAAGGAAGGAGATGGTGATAGTGATGATGCTTGGTTCACTGCTGCAAGAAATGGAGGAGAAGATGAAGGGAAATGGTGGAGAACAAGTTGGCCAAAGGAGGGAGCATCAAGGCTGCGTTTGTTGCCTTTGCTCTCTGGAAACAAAGAGGAAGAAGAGAGAAAGAAGAAAAATGAATGGAGAGAGAGGGAGGGGGTATTTATAGGCAAAGGAGCAATAATGGCAAGTTTGACTTTGGGATGCCAAGTGAGACTTGTTCTCCCCACTCAAACGCAGCCCACAAAAGCAAGATGGCGTTTAGGCCAAAATTAGCCTAACGCGGGAATAAATGCGGCGTTTCAAGGGAGAAGCAAGGTGGCGTTTCACAAAAGGACAAAAAAGCATGATGCTTGATGGGAGTTGGTGGCAGCACATTAAATGAAGTATGGGGAGAAGTGAAGAGAAGATCTTTGCATTAAATGCAAGATCCAAGGATGGTGAAGCCGGCGTTTGAGGAAGGAAAAAATGGAAAAAGACAAAATGGAATATCAAGGCAAAATCCCGGTATCTGGGAAAACACCAAAAACTCCGGAAAACCTCAAAAATAAAGTAATCCAGAAAGCTTCCCAAAAATTCTCAAAAATAATAAATATTATAAAATGATTTTTGGTGAAATCAGTTTTCAGAAATTCAATGCCATGTTCAAATTAAAAATCCTGAAGTCCACCGTCAATCTCGGTCTACACCGGGTTGGCCGGGTTTTGATAAATTCTGAAAATTCTCAGAAAAAAGTATTTAGATAGAAAATATTATTTTAAGAAATAATGTCTAAAGACACTATTAGAAATTCCAATCTGTTCGTAAATTAAAAATCCAGGAATCGGTCAACGAAACTGGCCAACACCGGTTTTGAAGATTTACAATTAAATCCAGGAAAATTCCAGAAAATTACAGAAAATTCAAAATATTGAAAAACGATGTTTGAAACTGAAATTGGTCAAATCGGATAACCAGAATGTCCAAATCAAACAATACTCTAGGATCGGGCCCTCGGTTCAGACTAGGGCTGACTCCGAGTCCACAAACCCAAATCCAAGATAAAACAATCATATAGAGAATTCATAATACAAAACGAATACAAGAAGTAAATCGAAAAATACGGTCGAGAAATCTGAATACGCATCTAAGTACGTATTCTGGGAGCGGGGTGTTACACCTTGAAATATTGCGTTTGTTCACCAAGAAAGCTGAGAGTGTTCTAAACTATAAAAGCCGAATCAATATTAGAAACCCTAGATAAATACTCATCATTTAGGGTTGACTTTAAAGTATGGATGACTTTTGCATTAGCCTCAAGATGTTTTTCATTTACATTATATGAGTCTTTAATGATGGCAAGATATACATGAACACCTAGGGCTTTGAGATACATGAACATCTTAACTTTTCAAGTTTGGAAGTTAAGAATATCAAGCATGGGAGGAGTAAGAAAATCCATGTGTGTATGCAAATATTGTGATTAGCAAAAACAAGGATCTTTGACTCTAGGTTGTTAGACTCAAGTCAAGAGCACCAAGCTCTGTACCGCTTGTAGTCCACGAAGAGCGGAGGGTGAATAGGGGATGTGCTAATCTAATGCCAAACAATGCGGAATTAAAAACTATTATGCAAACTAAAACAAACACACAATGTATGACCAAAAGAGTGAAGCCGAATTCCCGATGAAGGGCCCTGTACTTTCTCCTCAAGATTCCTCTAAACTAAGAGTTGAGGTGCTACTATAGTTCTCTTGGTTAAATACAATTGTGAGCACACAATCAATGTTAAGCATGTAGAGAATGAGTAATAATAACAATGCTAGATATCAAACAACCCAAGCAAGTATATCAATTTAGCACAAATAATATCAAGCATATAAAGATAATAACAATATGAACATGCAAGATATTAAACACAAGTGAGTAGAGAGAGAGATGAGCAATCGCAAACACGGGAGATTTATTTCGAGGTATAAGCCACTTGCTTTACGCCCCCGCCATCACCACAATGAAGGATTTCACTAAAAACGATCCCGCAAGATCACTTGGTGTCGCAACACCTACAACGAGCTCCCTCAAGAACTCTTGGACCCGCAAGTCCCTCACTTGTTTCAGTAAGAACAATACACGTGGACCCGCAAGCTCACCAAGGCCGCAACCTCTACAATTCCTCAAAGTATAAGGTGAAACACTTGGTGATCTCTTCCTTGATCACCAACATACACTCTCACAACAAGGATCCTAGAGGACGGATATAGCAATGGATAGCTCAAGTTTATGTGAGAAAAACTAGATAGATTTTGTGATGGATAACTAAAGAAAATTCTTGTGAAAAAGGTCAAGAAAACACTCTTGATAAAACTCTCTTTGATATGGAAATGAAGCTCAAAAACTTGTTGAAAAACTTATGTGGAAGATAAGAAAATAGCTCTAGAGAACCCTTCTAAAAATCTTGTGGAAAACTGGCCAAAAAAACCCAATTTATAGGTTGTCAAAAACTAACCATTAGAGGGCCAGAATGGCCTGTCGGTCGACCGGCTAGTCGACCAGCCAATGGTCAAATTTCTGACCGTTGAGGTTGCCGGTCAATCGCCCGGTCGACCGCCCCTAAGACAGGCTCTGTTGGTTGACCGGTCGGTCGACCGCGACCTAACAGAGACAAACTGTTTCTCAGCCAGTCGACCGCTATGGGCTCGTGAATATTGTGCACGTTAGTCGACTGGTCGGTCGACCACCAGCAGCCCAAAAACAGGTTTTTAAGGATAAAATCTTGAACCCCTTAAAAATTCAATTAAATCCCATAAATTTCATAAAAATAAATTCATGTAAATACTTTGAAGTACAAATATGTGTGAAAAAATCAACACATATTACAAACAATTGAACTATTTTTGCGACATAGAAATTAAAGTTTAAACCTAAAATCGTATTTTTGAAAAACCAACTTCTAAATGAAAAATCGATTTTTCCAAAACTTGTTCAAGTATAAAAATAAGAGATTGAAAAACATTTGAAGCATAGTATTATGGAAATGATCTAATACACATAGTAAATGAAATATAGTTGGTTTTGACTATAAGCTCCAAAATAAGTTTTGATAAAAACAAAACTTAAACACATGATATAAACTCATCAAAATAAGTTTCTTGACAATATGAAGTAACAATGTATATGGATGAAATCCAATACACACATAAATCATGTAAACTTGTTTTTATGAAATATATTCATAAAACCGAAAATGTATTCTTAAAATCAAAATCAAAACTATATTTTTCAAGAACTAAAACTATTTAATATGAAGGTTATGAAATATTTTGTGTGTGTTTAACTAAGTTTGAGCAATCTACAACTAATCTATCATTTACATTTTATCTGAAAACAAAAATCTTAAACTTACAAATATGAACTCAAGTCTTCTTGAAAATCTTCTCTTGAAAATCTTCTTCTCCATCTTAACTTGATCCAAACTTGATCCATGAGCTAGACTCCTCTTTGAGTACTTGATGCGATCTTGAAGTGCGAGCTCTTGAATTAACATGTGCTATCTTCAAAACTAAACTTTGAATCACTTATTGAAGCTGAATACTGACTAAGATCTTGATTGTATCTCTGAAACGTAATAAACACAAGACCATTAGTACTATAATTACATGAGTTAATAATCATCAAAACTAAAGTAATGAGTCTTTGGACCAACATAAACTAGTAAAATCTCTTTGTAGAGTGGACAAGGCTTTAGTTTTGACCATACTTGTGATGCGCTGCAACTTATTATCAATAAAAATGATGTATGGGAACAAAATATTTGCCGTTAATTCCAAGAAAAAGAAGATGAAGAGGGAAAAAAAATAAATAAGGAACAAAAAAACTGTTGCTACTCAGAGATTTTGAGGCAGCAGAGCCTCTTTTATGCCACGTCATTACTAATCCTCCTACCTTCTTTTTGTCCCATGTGTAAAATCCCTAATTCTCTCTCTCCCGCCCCCCGCGGCCTGAAAGAGCCGCAGTCTCCATTAAATAACCACGGCCATTTTTTCCTTTAATTTTCTTAGAAAGAAAATCCCCCCTTCTTCTGCTACTTCCGCTAGTGGCATCGTCGGTAAATAGCGAGAGATGGGGAACGCGAGCACGAAGGACGACCTGGAGAACGGCCACGATGACCCGTCGATGAGATCCGACGGCCCAGATCTTGAGGGCTTCACGGCTCGCGATTCCCGCCACGCGATGGGGCCCCACTCCGTGGACTCCATGGGGAGCACTCCCCCCGGGAGCCCCCGCCGCTCGAGATCCCCCCTCTTGTTTACTCCTCAGGTAATAGATGATTGATGATGATAGATGAATAATTTTCTTCTCTTTCTTTTATTTTCGATTCGAATATCGATCTTTTAAGAAAAAGATATGAACTGATTGGTTCAGTGAAGTTATATGACTGTTGTGATTCTTTTGGATCTAATTGTTCTAGTATCCTGATCGAATACTTTTTGGCGGCATTATCTACAAAATAATCTCATTGTAGGAAGAGGGAGGAAGTCGAGGAAGTTCGGCACAGATTCAGAAATTCAGCAGCAGCAGAAACAGCAGCTACAGCAGGCGCGCGGTCGATACAGCAGGCGCGCGGTCGACCGGTCCGATCAACCATCGGCAGAAGCAGCAGAACGGTCGACTGCCCGGTCGACCGTCGTGCACGCAAACATGCACAGGAGTAGCGGCGACCGGTCCGATCGACCGCAGAAGGAGAGCGGTTGACCGTCCGGTCTACCAACTGAAAGTGCCTAACTCTCGGTTAGGCACGGTCGACCGGCCCGGTCGACCGGTGCATTAGGTCGGTCGACTGACCGGTCGACCGACAGTCGGGTCGGGCTGCTTTGGGAGAGCGCTGATTTGAAGGGTATTTAGGAGCTGAATGAATTTCTAGGGTTTATGTGAGAAAAGAAAAGTGACAGAGCTCTTTTGATCTCCATTGCTGTAAACTTGTATTGATTCACCATAATCAATAGAAATCCCCTTTCTCTTGCCCCGAGGACGTAGGCAACAAGGCTGAACCTCGTTAAATTTGTTTTGTGCTATTTCTCTGGGATTGTGTGCTATTTGCTGTGGATTGTATTGTTCTTTGTGCATCTGAATTAGGGTTTCCTCTATTTGGTTGTTGTTCGGCGCGCAACAAGTGGTATCAGAGCTTCCCAGGTTCTTCGTGGGATTTCTGGCGATTCGGAGGACATCGGGTGCTGATTTGGTGGAGATCGTGTGTCGATCTCAGATTAGCGGTGGTCGTGTTCGTGGGATCGTGTGTCGATCTCAGAACAGCGCAAGGAGTGCTCAAGGAATCATTGGTGGAGTAGATCTGGACAGAAACTCATTCTAGGGTTTCGTGAGGAGGTAAAAAAAATCTGTTTTTTATCCGAGTTGCATATCTATCTCCGTTTGGTATTCCGCATTAAATAGCGGATCCAGTTAGAGAGATGGCAGAAGAAAGTACATCAGTTAGAACCATGAATCCTCATCCGAGGATTGACGTGGTGAAGTTTAATGGCACTAATAATTTTGGGATGTGGAGGTGCGAGGAGGTAGATGCCCTAAATGCATCGAACCTCGAGGATACTCTACTTCTGGAGAAGCGAAGCACAACTACTGATGAAGAGTGGGAGAAGATGAACAGGTCTGCGTGGCTTGATTAGATCGTGTCTAACACAAGACATCAAATATCTTGTGTTACATGAGACATCTGCGAGGCAGTTGTGGGAGATCCTTGAAAAGAAATATCTGACCAAGAGTATCGAATCGAGATTGCAGCTGAAGAGCAAGCTGTACGGGTTTCAGATGAAGAAGGGATGCTCCGTGAATGAACATATAAATCGCTACACGAAGTTTCTTACGGATTTGGTCAATGTGGATGTCAAGGTAGATGAAGAAGACAAGGCAGTAATCCTCTTGAACTCTCTTCCGGCAGAAGAGTATGAGACATTCACCTTAACCTTCATTAATGGGAGACAGACACTTGACTGTCATGAAGTGTCGCCTGCTTTGGCAAATTATGAGACGAGAAGAAAGGAGAGACAACCTTCTCAGTCAAGCTCATCAGCAGAGGCGCTAGCAGTAAGAGGCAGGGGTTCATCTAGGAAGGGCAAAGATGAAAGAGGAAGATCGAAGTCCAGGCCGGGCTATAGGGATCTGAAGAAGAACCAGTGTGCTTTCTGCAGAGAATTAGGGCACTGAAAAGTGGACTGTTCAAAGTTCAAAAGGAAGAAGAAGGAGTCGAATACTGAGGCAAATCTTGCAAAGGTGGTTAGTACTCAGAGCAGTAACTCACAGGCAGATGGATCAGACTCAGACTCGTCGGTGTTCTCATTATCAGTCACTACTCCCATTGTAGGCTACTCAGGAGATAATGAGTGGATTTTGGATACTGGTACTACATACCATGTATGCCCTAATCGGGATTGGTTTTCTAACTTTGAGAAGCTGGAGGGGTGTTTAGTCGTTATGGGCGATGATCATCCATATATCATGGAGGGTGTAGGTACAATCCAAATAAAAATGTTTGATGGGATGGTGAGGGAACTGAAGGAAGTGAGGTATGTACCTCAATTGAAGAGAAACCTAATCTCTGTTGGAGCTTTGGAGTCATTGGGTCTTGTGGTGTCAATTAAGGAAGGAGTCATGAAGATGACCAAAGGCTCGATGGTGGTATTGAAGGCCGATCGTCAGAACAATCTATACTACTTGAAGGGTAGTACTGTGACAGGGCAAGTGGCGGCTTCTACCGGTTCAGATGAAGACTCAATCACGCTGTGGCACATAAGGCTGGGTCACGCAGGAGAAAAGTCATTGCAAACTCTTGCAAGGCAAGGGTTATTGAAGGGTGCTGGAACCTGCAAGATGGAATTCTGTGAACACTGTATCATCGGGAAGAAGACCAAGGTGAAGTTCGGCACAGCAACACATTGCACCGAGGGGATTCTTGACTATGTTCACACTGATGTCTGGGGACCTACCAAGATTGCATCAATTGGAGGTAACCATTACTTTGTGTCGTTTATTGATGACTATTCTAGGCGTTGCTGGGTATATACCATGAGACACAAAGGGGAAGTCCTAGAACTGTTTGTGAAGTGGAAGAAGAACTTGGAGAGAAGCACGGGAAGGAAAATTAAGGTCCTCCGTTCAGATAATGGAGGAGAATACAAGTCCGATCCTTTCCTTCAGCTATGTCTTGATGAGGGTATAGAGAGACACTTCACAGTGAGGGAGACACCGCAACAGAATGGGGTAGCAGAGAAGATGAACAGGACTTTGCTAGAGAAGGTCCGGTGTATATTATCCAATGCCGGTTTATCGAAGAACTTCTGGGCTGAGGCTTTGGCATATGCATGCTATCTTGTGAAACAGGTTGCCGTCGTCTGCGATAGGGGGGAAAACTCCTCTCGAGGCTTGGTCGGGAAAAACAGCTGCTGACTATGATTTGCTAAGGGTGTTTGGTTGTCCAACCTATTATCATTGTCAAGGATGATAAGATAGACCCAAGAGCAAAGAAAGGTGTGTTCGTCGGTTTAAGAGGGGAATCAAAGGGTTCAAAATCTGGGATCCAACGGACAAGAAGTTTCTTCTCAGCAGGGATGTCACTTTTGATGAGGCTTCTATGCTAAAGCCTAAGGTCTCTCAGCAGGTGGAGACTAGCAAGACCAAGGAGGTATCGCAGCAGGTGGAGAATGATGCAAATCCACCATCTCTAGAGAGTTCAGCATCGGTGAGGATCATACCTAGGGTGACACAGGGAAGTAATCAAGCAGGTGAAGAAGATGTTGATGATGAAGAGGGTCAAGAATAAGTTATGGCTGATGTTCCTGACTCTACTGCAGTTGGAAGACCAAGGAGAACCACAAGGAGGCCAGGTTGGCTCACTACAGACATGGTCGTGGCGTATGCACTTCCGGTCATTGAGGAGGCTATCCCGTCCACCTTCAGAGAAGCTGAAATCAGTTCGGAGTCTAGGATGTGGAAAGAAGCCATGAAAGAAGAGATGAAGTCTCTCTACATGAACGACACTTGAAAACTTACTAGGTTGCCCAAAGGGAAGAAGGCTATAGGCTGTAAGTGAGTGTATGCTAAGAAGCAGGGATCTCTCAAAGAAGATTCGGTGCGCTACAAGGCCAGATTGGTAGCTAAAGGCTATGCTCAGATGGAAGGAATTGACTACAATGAGGTATTCTCACCTGTTGTAAAGCATTCATCAATTCGTATTTTATTGGCTTTGGTGGCACAGTACGAGTTGGACCTTGATCAACTCGATGTAAAGACCGCCTTTCTCCACGGCGATCTAGATGAAGAGATCTATATGACTTAGCCAACAGGGTTCAAGACTGTAGGGAAGGAAGAAATGGTGTGTAAGCTGAAGAAGTCGCTGTATGGACTAAAGCAGTCTCCAAGACAGTGGTACAAGCGGTTCGACAGCTTCATCAGAGGAAAGAAGTACACACGCAGCCACTATGACCCATGTGTGTACTACAACAAGCTACCGACAGGGGAGTATATCTATTTACTTCTGTATGTAGATGATATGCTGATTGCTTCAAGGTCTAGATCTACAATTGATGCACTGAGGAGGGATCTATCTTCAGAGTTTGAGATGAAGGACCTTGGTGAAGCTAAGAAGGTGTTAGGCATGGAAATCACAAGAAACTGAAGGGTTGGCAAGGTGAGCTTGACGCAGAAGGGGTATTTGCAAAAGGTACTACAGAGGTTCAACATCGGCAAGGATGCGAAGTCTGTAAGTACACCTATGGCTCCTCATTTCAAGTTATCTGTTAAGATGTCTCCGAAGAATGTTCAAGAACGTGAGTACATGACTCACGTCCCATATGCTAGCGCAGTCGGTAGTCTTATGTACGCTATGGTGTGTACGAGACCAGATCTATCACAAGTTGTCTCTATGGTCAGTAGATATATGCATGATCTGGGACAGGGTCATTGGGAGGCAGTGAAGTGGATTCTGAGGTATATCAAAGGTACCATTGTTGTAGGTCTGGTATTTGAGAAGGACTCCACAGGGAAGCAAGATTGTATCGGATATGTTGATTCCGACTATGCTGGTGACCTCGACAAGCGCCGGTCTACAACGGAGTATGTCTTTACATTCTCTCAAGCACCGGTGAGTTGGCGCTCCACACTACAGTCTACCGTCGCATTGTCTACCACAGAGGCCGAGTATATGGCCATGACGGAGGCTATGAAGGAGGCAATTTGGCTTCAAGGCTTGCTTGATGACTTGGGAGTGGATCAAGATCTTTTGAAGATCAACTGTGACAGTATGAGTGCTATTTATTTAGCCAAGAACCAGGTCTATCATGCACGGACGAAGCACATCGACGTCAGGTTCCATTTTGTTCGGGAGATTCTAGATGAGGGTGATATTGAGCTGCTGAAGATTCACACATCGGAGAATCCCGCCGACATGCTTACTAAGGTGGTGTCAGGAGTTAAGTTTGCACATTGCAAGGCTTTGCTCCACGTCCTTCATGTAGTTTGAGCTTGTTGAAGCTCATTTGGATGAATTACGGATGGCTTGATCCCTTGGGCAGGGTACGAGGCAACCACACTGGTGCAGCCACTTTCTGGTCGATGGTCAGTTCGGCTCAGATTTGGAGAAATCTTCACCGAGGTGGAGAATTGTAGGAAGAGGGAGGAAGTCGAGGAAGTTCAGCACAGATTCAGAAATTCAGCAGCAGCAGAAACAGCAGCTACAGCAGGTGCGCGGTCGACCGGTCCGGTCGACCGTCGGCAGAAGCAGCAGAACGGTCGACCGCCCGGTCGACTGTCGTGCACGCAGACATGCACAGGAGTAGCGGTCGACCGGTCCGGTCGACCGCAGAAGGAGAGTAGTCGACCGTCCGGTCGACCGACTGAAAGTGCCTAACTCTCGGTTAGGCACGGTCGATCGGCCCGGTCGACCGGTGCATTGGGTCGGTCGACCGACAGTCGGGTCGACCGACCGGTCGACCGACAGTCGGGTCGACCGACCGGTCGACCGACAGTCGGGTCGGGCTGCTTCGAGAGAGCGCTGATTTGAAGGGTATTTAGGAGCTGAATAAATTTGTAGGGTTTATGTGAGAGAGAAAAGAAAAGAGACAGAGCTCTTTTGATCTCCATTGCTGTAAACTTGTATTGATTCACCAAAATCAATAGAAATCCCCTTTCTCTTGCCCCGAGGACGTAGGCAATAAGGCCGAACCTCGTTAAATTTGTTTTGTGCTCTTTCTCTGGGATTGTGTGCTATTTGCTGTGGATTGTATTGTTCTTTGTGCATCTGAATTAGGGTTTCCTCTATCTGGTTGTTGTTCGGCGCGCAACAAGGATTTGGGTCGAACAAATAGTCTCACATCGGCTAGACGTGGGGATGGTCTTGATTGGGTTTATAAAGGAGTTGGGCAACTCCACCTAACAGACTAGTCTTTTGGGATGGTGCCCCGAGTCTTTCAAGTGGTATCAGAGCCATGCCCCGAACTTGGTCGTGTGTGTAGGTGATGTTCGACGATGTAGATCCCCCAATGGCGCAAAGGCGCAATGGGCCTGCCCACCCCACTGGCGCAAAAAGGCGCATAGGCCCCTGTAAAGCTAATGTTGGGCTCTCGAGAAATTTGGCAGTGGTGCTCCTTTGCAATGGGCGTGCTGCCTCCCACGCGGTGTAGAGGAGTGACCGACTGCAGTTGGTACTTCATATAAGGCGTGCCGTCTTCTCACGCAGTGAAAAGTTAGATCTCGATGGACCATTTGATCTTCCGGTGTGAAGATAGTTGAGCTTGCAGGGAGACTCTTTGTTCGAGGGGGGATTGGTATTTTATTCTTTTAGGGGTGATAAATGTTTGGCAGATAATAGGAATGAATAGGAAATTTATGTTTAGTGATAAATTTTCTGAATTGATTGTGGATTTACTCTACTTGGTTGTGCCAAATTATCGATAACATGCTTGAGATACTAGTTCAATAAAATGTTAGTGTCAAGCAACGAGGGAAATTGTTTGTTTCTGCATTAGTTGAATATGGATATGGCTTTTCCTGTGTCTTGTCCATGCAGCGAATTGTGATTCAAGGATGATTAAGTAGTCGATTGCATGGTTCATTGAATCCTACAATCAACAGAATGGAAAATCTCGACCTACCCCTGTATGGATCTAAACAGGGAAGTGAAAGATTTATGCTTGCCAAGTCGTTCCTTGAGAATGCGTGAAAACTAAAGCAATCTTCTGATGTTGTGCTTTCACTAATTCTGAGACAGAGCCTTTATAGCGTTCCTTGTGGAGACATACGATACATTGGAAAAAAAAAAAAATAATACTAACAAAAGGGCAGGAAATAACTATGAAGGACAGAAATTAATAGAAGATACATTCCTGTTAGCAGTTGCTCATTGTCCTAGATATTATAGAAACCAACTATCTGTAGACACATTCAATCCAATATTAAAATGTTCTTTCTATTAAAAGAATTATATAGAACTATAAAATGACATGATTGCTTGAAATCTACGTTATCTTGTATAAAACCTATGAATGAAGATCTTATTGTTGCTTGGTCCAATATGAAAGCGAGTAGGAATAAGTTACGGTTGTCCTTATTGAGCTGTCAGATTCCTAGTTTATTTGGAGTTCTGTTCAAATCACAATGGCTAAAAATAGCAATAAATAAATGGTAGAAACTATAAATTTTGCTAAAAATTAAAACATGCAACAATAATTATGTGGAAGGTAGATAAATTATTTCTCTTGTAAGAAATTATATAAACCATATTGTGCTGTATTGCACTATGGTACACGTGAGTACTGTTTTATGCATGCTACACTATAGTATTATGGTCTCAAGTGTCATTCAGAGTCCCTAGATCTAGTAGGTTCTAAATTGGATCGAATCCTTTAACTACCGCTACAGTGATTGTAGTACCATACTGAATCCAGGTAATAAATCAAAATACAACATATGGACATCCAATCATGAAGGTGGAAAACACTCTAAGTAGTCCATATTGATTGAAAAAACTTAAATTAGTCCAAATTGATTGATAAAATCGATGCAAAACATGAAAACATGAAAAGCTAACTAAGGGATAGGTTTGTCGATCTGGACTCACCCACCCACCCACAAAATTGCCACCACAGAAAAAATGAAAAATTAAAAAGAAAAGTAAAAAGAAACCAACAAAGTCCCACACCACAATGCATAGAGGTACAAATTGACTTTGATTACTTTCTCTCTGCAAGTATTTGCATTTCTTTTAGACCAGCCATGCTTACTTTTGATCCTTGAGCCTATTACCTAGTGTCTTCCCCGGATGTGTTGCCAATAGGACCTTTTTATCTTTTCTTTATTTTAACGAAAGTCCACGGCCTGGACTTGAACATGGGTCTTTCCCTAATAAATCACACCCTTTACCACCATACCCAGGTCTTAGGGGCTGTCAATGGAGTTATAGTTGCTATTAAACACTAAAGTACAAGATATCCTTGAGTATTTCCAGATACACTGAACTTAACTGAGATATATGCAAAAGACTAGTGCTGGTTTGTTGGCTGACTAATTGTTTAACATACCCAGGAATGGGGAGTTCAGTTGGTCAATTGGCGTTGAAGATGTTCAAGATTGGTCTCACATCGAACTTTTTTATTTTAAATAGAGATCCCAATGTTGTAAATTTTTACAATAGTTCCGTTCCTGCAAGGAATCTCACTCACACCACAGAAAAAGTTCATTGGTGATGGATCGATGATTCACATATGGAAGTTTGTGATATTCTCTAAGTAACATACAATTCTGTGGTACATGTGAGCTAGATATATAGTTTCCAAGGGTTAATAAAAATGTAGGTTCGTTCATTGAGCTAGAACATTTGTTGAGCCAATGGTCTAATTTAAGGGTCTTTTGAGGTCTTTGAATCATACCAGAAATTTGAATTTATTTGAGTCTTCTGATAGAATATGTAACGATAAATGAAGAAAATTACCAACAACAGTTATTCTTGAACGTCTGTTTAACACAACTATAGATATTCAGCAGGAAGTAACCAAACTGTAGGGGGGGGGGGGGGGGGGGGGGGAATCTGCAAAGAATACTACTAGTAAAGGTTTTGAGGTCTAATCCATATATAGAATTGGCTGTTTTTGGCAACTAGGATAAGTGATATGATATTTAGAGAAATGTGAAGATTAAAAAGATAGTCAAAGAAATGCTTAGATGAAAACTATATGTGGAAGCACTAAAAAAATGACACATTGTGACCATAAAAAATTTCTCTGGGATGTAGATGATATGCGCCAAAATCCACAACCATTATAAAGGATGACTAAAATGAAGCATGGATGTTTATTAGGGTGGATTGAAGAAACATGCCAGGATAAATGATCCTAATCAAATCAAGCTAGTATGAGAAGAAGGTGAAAGAGGGCTCTTTTGTAGCTTAAATTCTGAAAGCACTTGATGAAGACATCACACTGTTTGCTAGTTATTATTATGCCTTAGTTTATTTTGAGTTTAGTTGTTTTTATTTATTTTGAAATTTAGTACCACATTAGTTATATCCGGAAACTAGATTTTTGTAAAGCCCATAATAGGCCACAAGACTTCTCTTTTGATTATTGAATGAATGAATGAAAATTTTTGAGTTCTTGAGATTAAGGTGTGAAGCCCGTGGCGTAAGGGGTGTGACGCCCGTGGTGCAAAAGGTGTGAAACTTAAAGTTTATCTAGTTCTCATCTTTTTTTGCTCAATCCTTAATGTCCCCTTTCTATCTCTTTTCCAAAACCCTAATTTCTTTCTATTTAAATTGAAGGTGACGGTGATCCATCCGTATTACATCAATTTTGGTATAGAACTTTGGTTGCAATCCCCTTCAATTTTCTTAGTTCCATAAAAAAACCCAAAATCTTAGCCTTTTCTTTTCCCAAAAACCCTAACCTCTCTCCAAACTCTAGCTTTTAAAAAACAAAAAAAAAACCCTAGAATCATATTTCCCTCTTCTTTTTCCCAAGTTTAGGTTTCTTACTTCTTAGAGTTTGAAAAAACAAAGAAAAAACAGAAAAGCAGAGAAATGAGAGAACAAATAAAAAAACTGCAACTGTACATCATGTCCTTCCTCTCAACACCCAAAAAAAAACTAACCCTACTCACTGTCACTCCCCTCCCTCGCCACCGCAACGGCCACCTCTCTCGACCTCCTCTTCTCTATACAACCTCACCAGCCTGTTGCCATCAACAACCGCCATCAGATCCCGTAATTCTGCCTTCGCCGACGTCGATTATAGACCTCTCCAGAGCCTCAACAACCACCTCCACACCGCCCTAACCTCAACGGGAGATCGCCACCGCCCCAACCCCACGCCGATGACCTCACGTCACCTCCTTTGGCAGTGACAATGACTGCCATCTCATCTGCATCACCAATGCCATCTGCCTTCGCCGACGACTGCAGATCTTCCCAGAACCTCGACAACAACATCCACGCCACCCCAGATCTCGACGGGAGATCGCCACCACCCCAACCCCACGCTGACGACCACGCAGAGATCTCCGACGATCACCAGACCTCGCCACGACTTCGACTGCATCCCCCCTCGTCATCGGTTGCACCACCCTACAGACTTGATGTAGCAACGGATCCAACCCGCCTACCTCTTCATTGTCAACTGTCCAACCGCTAACCATAACAGGTCCAAAGTATACTCAACCCTGAAAGTTCAAGGTTGAAGTCAATGCGGGTTTGGATTTGATCTTCCATGCAGAAACTTGGATCCGAATCAAATAAAGTGGTCGACCTGCTGAGCAGCAGAGTCTGACTCGACTCGGCATCAAGTTCGAATCTGACCTGGATCCAACACAAGCCAACCCGACCCACTTTTAGCGTAGGTTCTGACCAGACTTGAGCCAACCAAAGCCAACCCGAGACGACAACTCAGCTTAAAGCCGACCCGAGCCGCGGCTTGGACTCGAGCCGACAGCTTAGACCCGAGCTGATCCAATCTGCGCTTTCTTTTACCTTGCATCGCACGGTGTCTCTGGATCTCTCACTTCATCAGTGTATGGGGATGGTGCATCTGTTGCGGATCCTCGAGTTGACTCAGCCTCAGTCCAGTTAGTTTAGAAGTCATTATGAGCCCGTTTCAAGTCTGATTCAAACCATTCTTGAAGCTGTTTTCTTCTAGTCATTAGTTGCAGCTGTATCAGATCTTTCCTGCAAGAATCTCAGTCATTAGTTGTGGAGAATCGTCTGAAGACTCTTAGAGGACTTACGCTTGAACATGAACTACTCATCTGAGGTGATATCGTAATTTGATCTAATTTTTTGATTGTTCATTTTTTGCACACTCTAATGGTTGTGCATTTATTTGTATTTTATTATGTATAATTGTTAATGTTTATTAATCTCATTTGACAGTTGTTAAACATCACGACTTAGGATTACATTTCTTTACATATAAATTGAGTCTTTTAGGACTATAATTTTCATCATTTAGTGCATGCATTTAGGTAGGAATAAGAGTTTATGCTGATTTGTTTTGATTTTATTTTAACTGTAGTCTATGTTTGCCTTGAACACTAACCCGATTGACATATCTTACTCTGTTTGATGTATCTATGAGGTCCTAATCCAATCGAGCGAGATAATGTTGTGCCATAACAGTCAAGAAATCATCAGAATACTGTTTTTCTGTGAATGGAGTTCATAGGGGTGACGTTGTCAGCTGTCATAATTCTGGTTACTCTGACAAGGTTTGTGCCAGTGAGCCATGATGATTTTGAAACTCCACGTCTAACCTATGTCCTAAATAGAGTTTTAGGCTAGCACAGGATTTTGGTGCTTGCCACTGGTCAATTCTTATGAATGAATGCAGAATTGATGCAATATGTTCGTATTTGTTTGCCTTTGCTGGTGGGTGATTTCTTTTTTGTTGAGTAGGAGTACAATCCCTAGTGGGGAAGAAAACATGAAGGGCTTGGCTGGAGATGGATAAACTTACTATTTGCATTGTTCAAGGACTATGTGGTTTCTTTCATGGTTTATCCATTTTTTTACTTTTTACCATAGCATGGTAAAGATCACCTCCTTACTTTACTGTTTGGAGATCAGGATGTTGTACAAAGTGGTGGATCAATTAATTAGAAACACATCCCATTTCCTAGTTCGACGATGATATGGATGAGACAATTCTGATATTTCTAACAGAATTTGTCATTTAAGCAGGTTGGTTATTGTTAGAGTCCCTGCCACTGCACCATAACTCCGAAGTTATAATGAGGGTAATACTTTTATATTCTAACAAGCGTCATAAGTTGAGCGTCCTTTTGATGGGATGAAACCTGAGCTTGTATGCGGTGATTTTTGTTTTTAAATCCACTTTTCAAATGTGTGCCCAATGGGAATTGAACCTAGGAAGCTTTGATACTATATTAAAGTCCCTGTTGCACCACCATAATTTTGAAGTTCAAATTGTGCCTGCCATAATTTTTGAACCTTTTGACTTGTCCTTACCATAAAATACATTTCATAGGTTACTTCAAATGGCCCTGAATTAATAGGACCTTAAGATGTTGACCTTTTTTTAAGATTCAGGGTCTTTTGGTATTTTTCTTTCAAGTCCTGTAAACCAATTATTGATACTGGTGAAAGTTAGAAGCCCTACTTCTGTATTAACTCTGGTAAACATAGCAGTACTTTCTTTCTTTAAAGCAGTTATGCAACTGCAAATAATATCTTTGGTAGAGGTTCCATTAGTCCATACTTCATGCCTAGACGATATGAATTATGGTAGTTAAACTTGATGTGGCATCTGCAATGCATATAGAAAGGAGGATACCAAAGCTTGATAGGCATAAGGAAATGTTTGTGGGTGGAAATAACCGATGGATGAGAGTGAAATTTGCCCTATTTAGAGGGATAAGGGGCAAAGGGTTTACCACTTCAGCGGGTGGATGTTGCATTCAAAAGAATTATTCAAAAAAAATATGGTTTATAGTTTATACATGACTGTTGGGTGTGTTTTGTATTACATAAAACCTTTTTTCTCCTTCTTTTAAATGTTTTTGTTTTTTGCCAGAGAAGCTGTCGATCAGGTGATTTTTTAAAGAAGGTTAGTAAAGCCTTATGGAATGACTTACTCTTATGTTTGATCTGAACTTCTACCTCTGCCAGATCTTTTTTCTTTATTTTTTTCCTTTTCTTTTTCCGTCTTATTGCAATTCAATACACATTTTATTTCTCCTTTTCCCATTCTTCATAATTTTATTGATGCCTTCTTCTTTAGTTAAGTTCTGCACCAACTCTTTTATGGAAATGTTTATACAAGTATGGAGAATCATCATTTTCTTTTTACTGTCCATGAGAGACACCAATCACCCATTTAAACTTTAATATAACTGATCCTTCTTCCTTCACTTGAGTAATCTATTTCTCCACCTTTGTACTACCCCAAACACTTTACTAATCTTATCTTTCTTGTTGATGTTATTTCTGGACAGAAATTTTCTGCTTATTTTCCCCTCTAAACCCAGCTTTATCTTCGAATTAAGTCTTAGTTCCCATTCTATTGGAGTAGAATGACGGCCAATTTTTCAGTGAAGAAGTCATGTTTTCATGGTATAGTTCCAGTTGTGTAAAAGTTGACGTTCTTTCAATTTATCAAAGCTTTTTAGGAATAGATGCATGTAGTGTACATCCTGAGTTATGCTAGGTGTATAGAGAATAAGTACGAGACCCATTTTGATGCAATTACAAAGGGTTTTGATAGTATGAGCTAGCAATGATGGGGAAGGAAATAAAAGTACTACCAATTATGTTGGAATGAAGGGGAATCATATAAACTATCTTGAAAAAAAACAAAATGAATTCTTGAAAGAGCATTGTAGACCCGGTGCAGAAATTTTTGGTGATGGAGATATTTCATGTATAGCATTTATCAGTTTAAGTTACAGAAAGTAAAGTAGACAGCAGGGGAACTGGAGTGGTGTCTTTTCATAGAGACTAGTGGGGCCATTGTCTAACAGTTGAAAAACAAATGTTTGATTACCCCGTCCAACTATATATATTCAGAGTGATGGGCAGGGAAATTGGTCGGTAAGAACTCAGGAGATGTATCAATTGGGATTCTGGGATTCACCCATGACTAGAAGGTCCATGAAAGTGAAATGTTTAGAAATTGTTGAATACAGCAAGAAAGATAATCAAGAAGGTGTTCATTCTGTAGCTATATACATGAAGAGAGGGGAATTATGTCGCAGATGTCGTAGCAATGTAGCAGGCAGTCTCAAAGGGTTGTGTGTTGTGAATAAAAATGGGATATCCAGGTCATAAGAGAGAAGTCAAATAAATATTAAGAGAATGGCATTAGGATGTTACTCTTTGTCAAGTGGGGACAAGTCAATTGTCCATCAGTGTAATGTTGCATCGACCCTTTCTATCAAGGACGGAGCCAAGTATAAGGTTGTGAGGGCCATGCCCACACCCCCACCCAAAAAAAAAAAACAAACAAACAAAATAAAATTAAAAAATAAAAAATATCGGAGATCATGCATCTAAGTATCCTATTTTGTGTATTCTCTTTCTTAATTTGTTTCTTATTCTAGCTAGCATGCACCCCTAATGTAGCGACTACTGGTTAATGCAGTCAAAATTTTAATAACAATATTACTATATTTGATAAAGGCTTATAAAAATCTTACCATATTTTGAACAGACATATCCTTTTCTTGGAGTAATAGATTCCATATCCCATTACTTGTCTTTCATTCCTCCCCGGGGGTGTCAAGTGGGTCGGGCCGGTAATCCGCACGGGCACACTGCCTGGGGAAGCCCGAGCCGGGCCGGGCTAAGCCCTGGCCCTGACCCGGGTCCGCCAAAGGTGGCCCACGACCCGGCAGGGCCGTGCCAGATCCGAGCCTGGCACGTCCCCGGCCCGGCTCGAATTTCCCAGCGGCTATAATAGCTGTTGGGTGCTCGGCCCCACCCGGCCAAACCCAACGGCTATTATAGCCGTTGGGGGTGGGGGGTCATCTGCAAATTTTTTTGCAGATAACCTCCAAACAGCCCTAAAGGTTATTATAGCCGTTGGGGGGCATTTGCAAAAAAAAAATTCAAATACCCCCCAATGGGTATATGGTTGGTTTGGTGACTTTTTTGAGAAAAAAATCCTCTTCTCCTTTATAATTATTTCATTTTTCGCACTCTATTTCATCACAATAAAAATCTCTTAAATCTCCAGAAAAAATTCTCAAGTCCTCAAGCTCTTTTTACAAGCTCTCAACTCTCAAGTCCTCAAGCTCTACAAATAAAATGGATGCCAATTCTTCATGAGTTCGACCTAATTAAGCTTCTTGTTCTACATTCATGGTATGTTTAGTTTAAGTAATGAATATTAGAAAACCCTAAATTTGCCACAGCCAGACACTCCATAAATTTCATTCACATAATTCATAGATTTTAATGCTTCTTCTGACATACCTATCACTCCTCATCATATTCCTATTAGTTCTCCTGAGGTATCAACTACCTCTACAACTCTTAAATCTGGAGTTTGGAAATATTTTGATAAGGTAACTGTTGATGGAGCTAGGAGGGCGCAATGCAAGTTGTGTTCAGATGTTTCATATGTCTTTCCTCAAAATGCAGGAACCGACCCACTAAGCCGACACAATAAGAGTAAACACTCAGAACACCAACCACGAAAAACTCAAATTAGTATTTTGGGGGGCACAATAGACACTTTAACTTATAATCGTGCAACAGGTAAAACAAATTTAGCAAAATATCTTATCGGTCTGAACAATCTTTTGTATGGCTGAAGACGATGCATTTACAGATATATTAGAACCACTCATAATCCTGATTATGAGTCGTTCAGTAGGAACACTATAAGATCATAAATGTTTAGAATAGTTGAACAGAAAGAAATATTACTTGCAATTTTATCATCTTTGCCACATAAAATTGCACTTTTGATTGTTAGGAAGCCTTAACAGTTACTATTATATTGTTATTACTACGCATTTTATTGATTCTGATTGGGTTTTAAATAAAAAATTATCGGTTTTAAAAAGTCTTCTCATCCTGATAATGCTTTAAATCTAAGTAAGGTTATAATGCATGTTGCTAGAGAATATAAAAATTGATTTCAAAATTTTTACTGTTTAATTTGATAATGCTAGCGAAATATTGCAGCAATTGAGATTTTGAAAAAAATTTAAATCCCATTTTGAATGGAAATTTTTTTATATTCGATGTGTTTGTCATATTATTAACTTGTGTACAAGATGGTTTGAAAATAATTAATGATTATATTCAAAAATTAAGAGATATTATTATATTTATAAAAAGTAGCGGTGCAAGAAGGCAAACCTTCAGCCAAATTTGTTTGGGCTTAGGGTTACTGCTAAAAAGATTACTTCAAGATGTAAGAACTCGTTGGAACTCAACATATAATATGTTGAGTAAACGCTTCTTACAAACAGATAATAAATAGGTTCATTTTTGTAGAATTGCCTAACCGTTTTATTTCCGATGAGGAATGAGATATTTGTGAATGGATTTGTAAATTTTTGAAAAGATTTGAACGAGTAACAAAATTATTTTCTGGTATTTATTATCCAACGTCATGTTTAGCATTTTATGAGTCAACTAGAATAACAGAAATATTTTCTCAATGTAGAAAAAATGATTTTGTTCGAGATATTATTGCTCTCATGGAGAAAAATTAATAAATACTTTAAAGAATTTTTTATTTTTATTTTGCTGCTATTATGGATTCTAGGATTAAATTTAATGGATGTGAATTTTTACTTGAAAATTTTTATGAAAGAATGAGATATAAGGATACTTTTGCCAATATGTGGGTAGATATTGATTCTTCTATAAATAAGTTGTATGATTTTTAAGAAACTACTTATAAAAATAAACAATCATCTTCATCTCAAACTTCTTCAGCGTCTACAGTAAAAGTTCATTATTTTCAGGTCTTTTATCAGCTTCTAAAAAATTGTAGAACTCTTATATCCAACGTGCCGTAACTCTGGAGATCGACCAGACTCAGGATTTGACAATTTTGATATTTTGACATGAAGGATAGCACAGGTATCAACTTATCATGTGTTTTCTAACATGTCACGTAATTTGCTAACTCCTCCGGTATTTACAGTAGCTTCAGAGTCTGCTTTTAATACTGGTGGTCGAGTGCTGACTGATACGAGGAACTGTTTGACGTTAGATGCGACGAGATGACATATGCAGAATGGATTGGTTAGATGTGGAAAAGAGAAGTCAAAATAAAACAATTGACGATCTCATCGAAGATTCTTTAGGAGTCCCTAGAAAATGAATGAAGACTTGTAATTTTTTATTTATGAATGATAAAATATGTGAAGACTTGTACTGTTTTATTTATTAATGGTAAATTTAAAAGAATTTTAATTTACACTTCAATTGTATTTGTATCCATTATCCAATTTATTAGATTATTAATAAAAAACTTACATTTTCATTTCACCAATTGTAAATTGTTTTGGCAATTTTTCACCTAGTATTTTTTATATATTTTTTAGAAGTTAGAATTTTTTTTAGAGTTTTTTTTTTTTTTAATAAGGCCAGGCTGGCTCGGGTCCGGATCACGGACCAGACCCGGGTTGGACCGGACCACCCCAATTTGGCCGGCGGGGTGGGCCCGACCCAGCACGGCCCACTTGACACCCCTATCCTCCCATTAATCTCCTTACATTCCTCTTTTGACATTCATAAACTCTACAGCTTATTTGGTTTGTGAAATGAGCTGAGTCTATGGAATACAAATCCAAATTGCAATCAAAACACTTAATAGTTAAGTTTCTTGGTCTAATTTTCTTTAGTTTTGTTTCTTTTCCTTCTACTTGTTATCAAACACACTTATTCTACAAATATATAAAAAGTAAGCAATGCATTTTTTCATATTTAATGCTAATTGTTAGATTATATTATGTGTTACTCTACTTGGGTATTAGGTATTGGATAATAAACCCATACCCGATTTAAATATTATCTCTATAAATGTGTTGGCTACTCTGATTTAGGGGAGAGGCCGACTTCTTTCTAAATCGTTTCATGGTATCAGAGTCATACATGACACTATTGTGAGTTTCCATCAAGACTCCGCCCTCTCCGCCATCATCCACCACATTCCCAGCTCTCGTAATCCCATTGTGACTCATCCTTCACCCTCACAACATCCTCACGTCATCATCGCGACTCATCTTCGCCCTTCCAACATCATTGCGACCCTCCCTGAACCCTCGTGACATCATCGCGACTCAACCTTCACCATCGCGACTCACCCTCTCGCACCCTCCCGACCTCTCCTCTGCCCCTCTACACTCTAACAGTTCTTTCTTTGTTGCCGACTGAACCAGCACCATCGCCTGCTCCTCTGGCTTCCACATTCTTCATCGACAACCTCTGTTGTTGTTGCCAGCCAATCTACATCAACATCTACTGCTGCCACACGCAGATTTTATTTGGCTGTTTTTTTCCATCATCAGGCTGCAATGAGTACTATTGAAGGCGAGAACAAACAAGTCTCAGTTGTTTCTACTTCGACCAATGATAATATGGTCCTGAAATCATTTGTTGCTGCTACTGTGAAGCTTAATGATACTATCTGTTATGGGGCACAATTGTTGTCTGTTCGCTGGTGGGTAGAGGAAGATGAATCAGCTAACAGATCCTGGCAGCTAAAATTCTGGGTATGCTGGTTGGCTGATTGTTGTGTGGTGAGTTAGCTACTTAATAGTATAGAGGTAAAGGTGAATGCAGATGTACGTTCTTGCGTGCTCCTAAGGAGAGTTAGGATACTCTGAAAGAGATGTATGCTAATGAAAAGAGCATCTCCAAAGTGTTTGAACTATATGAGTAGTTGTTCACCTTATGGATGGGAGATATGTCTGTTCCTGAGTACTACTCTACTTTGCGAGGGATCTTGGATGAGTTAGATGTCCGTCAGCCTCATGTTACTGATTTACAGGTGCTAAAGAGGTATCGTGAAGATCTAGCAACGTTAAATTTTTTGTCTGGGTTGGATCCATCACTGGTGACAGATACGTGGTCAAATTCTTGGTGGGGACATCGTGCCTTTCTTATCTATTTTCTATTCTAAAGTTTATAGGTATCCACTGGATTTGGGCCTACTACAACACCTATTTCTCACATCACGTTTTTAATTATGGTAGCTGAACGCAGTCGTGGTCGTGATCGCGGATGCAGATGCGACTTAGGAGGACGTGGATTTTCTGGTGGTCATGAATTCTCTTGGTCTAACAATTGTTGGAGGAACAACTATCTATTTCAAAAATGTTGAATGAAGTTCGGGAAGCCCGAATGGGCACAAGTGGCTACTGCTGAGACTGTTCATTCTATTGGTTCCACTACTGGCTCTACTTGTCTCCTACTCTGCACCAGACAATTCAGGCCCCTCAGACAAAGTATGACAAGTTTCTGTAATTTCTTTCCTCTCAGAATCTAATCACATGGCTACCCGTGCAACTGCTTCAAGTATGGGTGCATTCCTTGCTTCTTCTGATGAGTCTTGGGTACTAGATTCTGGAGCATCTTCTCACATGACAGGTATAAAAGACAAATTTCATTGTCTTTTTCCAGTCATATTCCTCTTGTTAGTATTACTGGTGGTATCGTTTCTTCTGTTCTTCGTGAGGGAATAGTTCATTCTACCTCATCTTTGAATTTGAATAATATGTTATATGTTTCAAAAATTTTGTTAGCCTCTATTTATTAGTCAAATCATCAAAAATAAAAATTGTTGTGTAACTTTTTTTCTTACCTATTGCGTGTCTCAAGACCTCCAGACTGGGATGAGGATTGGTTCAGCTTGTGAATTAGGTGGTTCATACTATTTGGATAATGGTGCATCCTTGTTTGGTTTAGTCGTGGTTTCTTCTGATGCTCTGATGCAATAGCACGGTCGATTGGGTCGTCTTTTCTTGCAGAAGCTGAAATAAGTATTGCCTATCGAGTCTTCAGTTTCTTCCTTAGGGTGTGAGTCTTGTCAGTTAGAAAAGCATTACATGCTTCCTATTCTAGTCGAGTCAGTAATCGTTTTAGTTTTTCTTTTAGCACCATGCTTCCTATTCTAGTCGAGTCAGTAATCGTAGTAGTTTTTCTTTTAACTAGTTCATTCAGATATTTAGGGTCATTGTTTTAAATATCGGCCGATATACCGGTATATCGGCCGAGATACCGGTATTTTATTCAAAACGATATGATAAGTGCAAAAATTTACTGGATATCGTTTTGGACCGATATAGGCTGATATATCGCCACATGGCCGATATATAGGCCGATATCCGAGATGAAGTATCTGATAAATCGGCTGTTATAGTTACTTATTTGGATAATTACTATTTTTTTGCTTGGGAGATCGTTTTATTTTATTCTATATTCATTGTGGTATTTCGATGACGTTTTTATATGATGTTTGGATAATATCTTATTTCTTTTAATAATATTTTATTTGTATTGACTATAGATATATCAATCGGTATTTAGTACAATATCGCGATATATCACCCGGTATCTGGTATCGGTATATAATTTTGCCGACCGTATATTGCCAATATCCGATATTTAAAACACTATTTGGGGTCCATATGTTTTCCCTCTGTTGCTGGTTTTAGCTATTTTTTTGATATTTGTGGATGATTCTTTAGAATGACGTGGGTGTATTTGTTAAAAGATAGGACTCATGGTACTAATGTTATCAAAACTTTCTACAATGAAATAAAAATTCAGTTTTCTACATCTATTTGTGTTTACACACTGATAATGCTCTCGAGTATATGAAAAATGATGTTTCTCAATTTTGTATTTCTCATGGCATTTTACATCAAAGTTCTTGTTTGCATTACCTCACAACAAAATAGGGTTACTGAATGAAAACAGATACATATTTTAGATATGGCTCGTATCTTGATGGTCCAAATGAATGTCTTAAAATATTTTTGGATTGATGTTCTTTGTGCTTGCCATTTGATTAATAGAATGCCATCTTTTATGCTTAATGGAAAATTTTCGTTTTCATGTTTATACCCTGACAAACCCACGTTCATTCTTGTTCCTCGTGTCTTTGGTTGTATCTGTTTTGTTCAGGATCTTTGCCTTGGTCTTAATAAGTTGTCTTCAGGTCCATTAAGTGTCTTTGTTGGTTACTCTAGAACTCAAAAAGGGTATCATTGCTTTGATCCAGTGTAACGCAAATATTTTACTTATATTACTTTTTTTTGAGATTGTTCCATTCTTTGCTCTTGATAGTAAGAAAGCTCCACCATTGAGTTTTCCTTTTCCTCAAGTTGTACTTTGTTTTAGAGCTGGAGAGAGATCCACAGTTTTTAAACCATTACAGGTATATACCAGAAAACAAAAGGTACCGGCGCCTCTTTCGATTGCAACCAATCACGAGTCCTCAGCTGAGGTTCCTACACATCATCCATAATCTCCTATGATTGAGGTTTCTGTCCATCAGTAATAGCCTTTGGTGCCTTTTGGTGCCTAATAATCCTCCTCCTTCTGACCTGGATCTCCCTATTGCACTTTGTAAGGGTAAATGATCAAGAATACATCCTATTGCTCATTTTGTTTCATATGATCGTCTTATCCTCTCTTTTGTCAGTTTGCCTTCTGTATACCTTCTGTATCTATACCAAGAACTTATGAGGAAGCTATTATGATCCTTTCTTGGAAGCAGGTTATGGATGCTCTCCTTTTGAGGGGAACTGGGACTTGGTTACTACTATATGGTCTGATGTTGCCGGGTGTATACAGGTATTCATTGTGAAGTACAACCCATAGTACAGTCGACAAATACAAGGCCTCATTTGTTGCCAAGGGGTTCACTCAGACTTACGGAGTTGACTACTTTGAGACTTTCTATTCGGGTGCTCAGCTCAATTTCATTCGTGTCTTTTTCTTCATTGTTGTCAATCAGAAGTGGCCCATGTTTCAGTTGGATGTAAAAAACGCCTTCTTTGTATAGTGAGTTTCGAGAAGTCTATAAGGAGTATCTTCTGGGGTATATTGCTCAGGGGGAGACTGACTTGGGCAAGCTCAAGAAGGCAATCTACGGTGTTAAATAGAGTCTTCAGGCCTGGTTTGACAACTTTAGCAGAGTAATTGGTATATCAGATCATTATGTTTTTACTCGGCGTGGCGCTTCTAGTACGGTGTTTGTTGTCTATGTTGATATTCTACTAACTGGAAGTGATATAAGTGGCATCGAGAAGACTGAGTATTTCAAATAGCAGATTGTAATCAAGTACACGGGAAAACGTAAATACTTTCTTGGAATTGAGATTACTCATGGCAAATATAAGTAATTCTCTCTCAAAGGAAGAATGCCTTAGACTTGCTTGAGGAGACTGGACTCCCTGGTTGCAAGCCTGCGAGTAGTCTATGGACATTAAACTAGAGTTTTGGCCTGCGGATGGAGAGTATTTGAGGATATTCCCTTTGTTGTAGGGCTTATGAGTCAGTTTCTGCATGACATACATTAAAGGATCTCCTGGTAAATGATTGTTGTACAAGGAGCATGGACATCTACGTATTGAAACATATTTAGATTTTGGCTATGCAGGAGACAAAAGAGACATAAAATCTACATCTGGCTATTGTCCTATGTAGGATGAAATGTTGTGATTTGCAGTAAAAAGTAGAATATAGTTTCTCGGTCTAGTGTAGAAGTCGAGTATGGAGGTATGACACATACAACTTTTGAAATGATGTGGTTGAAGACTCAGACGGCAAAACTTGATTTTCTTGACAGTAGTCCAATGCCTATGCATTGTGACAATCAACCAGCTATTTACATAGCTAATAATCCAATGTTTCATGAACAAACTAAACATAGATGGATTGTCACTTCGTGCGGGACTGTGTGATGCATGAGATGATTTGCACTCCGTTCACTGCATCATGTGAACAGTCGGCAGATATCTTTACTATGGCTATTTCTTCAAAAGTTTTATTGATATTCTGTGACAGGCTAGACATGATAAATATCTATGATCCACTTTAAAAGAGTGTTAGATTATATTATGTGTTACTGTACGTGGGTATTAGGTATTGGATAATAATCACATACCCGTATCTAAATATTATCTCTATAAATGTATCGGCTACCCTGATTTAGGGGAGAGGGTGACTTCTCTCTAAATCGTATCACTAACCGCACTCTAATGCCTGAAATCTACATTTGCTTATGCATGTCCCTGTTAAATAGTAGTGTCTTTTTTGTCCGTCTTATTTATGATAAGAAGTCAACCTTTGTTTCAAAAATCTCTACTCATGTTTACATTATGCACATTACACATTTTTCCTATTTGGTTGCCGGCAAAAAGAACAGGATCAAGTCTAATTTAGCTATCATTTGCTACTAATCTTATTAGAATTGTGTAACAATTTGAACAAGATGACACCTAGAGTGTCAATTAGTGTAATTGATTCAGATGCCACTTTATATATTCCTTATATCAAGTTTTGTTTCAATCAGTATGTAGTATTTAATGACTTATTTTGGCCACCCCAAAACCTAATTCCTGGTTCCATCCCTGCCTTCTATTATGAAACCATGTTTGTGTTCAATACATGTATGATATGGTACTTGGATACTCCAAGGTTATTTGCAGCACGCTTCTGATGTCAGCGGTACATGCCCAACATGTATACTCAAATTTTCTATATTATGTTTCTAAGTTTAGATAGTCTTTGACACTTCCGGATGCATTTTCTGACAAATGGCAAAGTTTCTTGATGTGCGTGGTACATATTGGGGTAATTTTTTAAATTTATTATTAAATTTTAATATTTATGAAATAATAAAATAATAGTTTAGAATTTTCAACGTAAGACATGACATACAAATAAGCTTCTTCAATGGAGATGAAAGAAAAGTGAAAACCAGAAACAGTTCTTTTGTAATCCATTCAAATGTATAAAAGATTTGTATTTATAATATTTAATAATTTTTATCATTATTACTATTTATGGAAAAAGTTACAGTATTGCTTCTTTTGTTGTTGTTGCCTCACTATCAATTCCTAGTCTTTCAGGATTTGTAGAAACAAATTAGTCTTGATGATGTTGCTTTACACATATTGCAGGATTCATGCTGTATCCCATCCTCGGCTTCTTAAAAATTTCATGTTGGCGCTGCTGCTACTGCATCATGTCTGTCTCCACATCCTTGCTAGTGCTACATAGCTTACGTGATATTGAGATTTTGGTCAAATGGAGAATTTTTTTATTCTTTTTGACCATTTTCTCAGAACTAATCATAATTCAGTAACTCTTATTTATAGTATCCCATTCCTTCGAGTTTGCCAAATACTAATTCAGATTTGGTGGTTAAAACAAGACTTGGAGATTAAAGAAGAGAAGTAGTTTATTCCTCTACATAATTCAGTTTCAGGTTGATATTTGAGCTATGTTGCATAAACACACCGACACAAATACTATACGATATGATATACCAACAAGAAAAATTCTAAAATGTACAGAAAAACAGAAGTATTGTGTCCGAGTCAATGGCTTCACTTTAGAAGTGCCCATACTATGTAGTGTAGGAGTCTATATCTACAGCCATGGACACCGTAATTATATATTGTACTTTAGGTCAAACTATAAATAATTACTGTCATCATATTTATATATTTAAATGTGGTGCGGTAGGAAGAATTTACATGAGGATTACGTGGCACTTCATTTAAGTTTCTTTGTGATTGAGTCTAGATCAATTCTTAGATACTTTCTTTCCCACCCATATCATTACATCTATTAAAACAAAGATTGTCTCTGTGAGTTGCTTCAAGTTGGAATTATCCATGTCATCTTCAAAATAACTGGGATGCTAGCTAATCTGAATCACCATGTGCTGCAAGTTTGAAGAATAGTTGCTGGATGTAGTTTCTGTCATTATGATTTGCTTGCTTCTAATAGATCTCTTTCTTCTTAGCATTGTTCTAGAGTAGTCTGAAGAAAATCTTTTGAATAACTTGCTATTATGCGCTAATCACAGAGATGAGATGGTATTCCAAATTATGTGGGCATCAAATCTTCAATATATGGGCCAGATCTGTCATGCAAAAACTAGCAAGAAGCATAGAGAACGCAAAGTACCTGGAGAAGATCAATATTTTATTGATTACATAATCAGTCCTCAAATAAATTCACAAAATGCTCTCGTGAAATCTTTAAAAGATATCTCATAAGTTTCCACAAAGCCACACATAAAACCCTTCCAAAAAACACTTCATGATATGAACTCTAATTAAACCCTGATACTACTTTAGATGCAAACATCCACATCCCAAAGACCCTTATAAATAAGTATAAATAAGGCAGCTCAATTTGGACTTGACTTAATTGGATTTTATGTCATTCAACACTGTTTCATGAATGAACCACCCCCCCTCCCCCCAACCCCCACGCCCAAAAAAAAAAGAACCCACCCAAAAGTGGGGTGGAACCCAAACCACCCCCCCCCCCCCCCCCCCCCCCCCCCCCCCCCCCCCCCCCCCCAGACACCAAAAAAAAAAAAAAAAACACGCACACACCCCCCAACCGAGACCAAGCATTACAAAGATCATTTTCTGAGAGAAGAAATTTTATTTAATTTTTGTGTGTGTGTGTGTGTGTGTGTGTGTGTGTGTGTGTGTGTTTAGCTCGTTGTTTATGTGTATACAATCTATTTGATGTTTCTGAATTTCCAATATTCCCATTGCTCAGATTGAGTAATTCATTTATTCTGTGTGGCTTATCTTGCCCTCTGGGACCATCATGTGGTGTCACTGCTCATTGGCAACTCATCCATCTTTTCCATATTCTCATCTTAGTATTTTATCTTTAAAAAATTGGTTTTCTGTAAATTATAGGATATTGATGGATTGAAATAAGACCCAAATACCAAAAGGCATGATTAGAATTTTCAGAGTCTGTAGTTTCCAGCTTGTTTTCTTGTGAGAGGAAAGCTTAACGGAGTTAAATTTTGTTTACAATATTCTTTTGTTATGTGTTCCAAAATTGAGCTCGAAACTTGCACATGAAAATGAACTTGCATGGTGTCCAAAAAAGATTAGGTTGTTTATAAGTTATATCAGAAGTCAAAAGTCACTTGCATCTAGATATGTTCATCCCTGTTTCTTGAATTTTAAATTTCTTAGGAGTACACTTTTTATAGTCAAATTATATATCTTAAAAGTTGCATAATTATCTGTAAGTTGGTGGTAGCCGTTCTGGACTTGGAATTGTTGGTTTAAGCTGCTTTTACTTTTGAAATAATGGTCTTTCTGGGGAATAAGTTAAAACAAATTTCACGTATTATTCTGTGTATGGAATTTTTATGTCAGTTTTAATTTCTCTTTTCACCTTCCTGTATACTATATTTTATACTTTCATTGACATAGCTTAATTCACTGGAAGACCAAATCTTCTCTTCCCTGTGATACCTTTCGAGAAATTCCCAGTGTATATGCAGCTAAAGTGGTCTGTCTATCTAATTTTCTTACCTGCTTAAACAGAAAGTGTACGCATGGCTAACTTGGTGGCTTGATTTTCCTTTTGAAAAAAAAAGAGACTTTGTACATTGGAAAAACATTGGATCTTTCTTTGTTGTCAAGTCTTTCCCGAAAATGGAGATACCTGATTAGGATATTAGAGGGTTTGTACTGTATGTTCGTATTGGATGCTGGGATTTAATTTTCCGTATGTTCATATTGGATACTGAATTTTAATTTTCCGTATAAGGGGAATATCTTAGGAAAAAGGAAAGTGGTACACACAAAGATCTGTGTATTTGCAATTTTTCCTTTCTGGTCTCTGCATAAACGTCATTGGTTTTCGATGAGGGAATAAAATTGGGATCCAATTAATTTGACTTTAAGCTTATTTCTTTTTTGTATTTGCTATAGGATTTACAGAGTTTGATCATAAACTGTTGGACGAACCCTAATTTTCATTGACTCTGGTAGTTAATATTTGTTTGTCGCAGTTGAATTGATGCATATCTGCATGTGCTGTTGGTCTAGGCAGTCCATGGGCTAAAGTCTGTAGATCAGCATGCTTGTTAATTTTATAATGGAAATTGACAGTTTAGTTTGTGCTTCAGGTTCCTGTAGCTCCCTTGCAGAGAGCTACTGAGGCACCTCCAGTTTTCAATCAGTTGTGGATGAACGAAACATATGGACCTTTAGATGTCCCCACTGAAAAGGGCATCCCAACACTGATTACGTGGAACCATGGAGGAAAAGTTATCTTGGTAGAAGGATCATGGGATAACTGGACTTCAAGGTATAGCTGTTTTCGCAACAACAATACAGAAACTGAATGTAAATGATTGGAATAATTTGATGTATCAGAAACAGAAATGATGGCAATCCATAAAAGTTTCATGCAATGTTTATTTTAAATTGCAGGAAGGCTCTACAGAGGTCAGGCAAGGATCACTCCATTTTGTTGGTCCTCCCATCTGGAGTCTATCAGTATAAGTTCATTGTAGATGGAGAGTGGAGATACATTCCTGATCTTCCATCAATAGCTGATGAATCAGGGCGTATCTCTAACATCCTTGACGTGCATGTCAGTATTCTCTGAACATATTAGCATGTTTCTTTATATATAGAATGTTCTGATTAGTAAGCCTGTGAAAATGTTAGTTGTCCTTCTATAACCATATTTTCTCTACTTGATTGCATCAGCAGAAAAATGTTTAGTTATTTGAAAACATAGTCACTCTTTCCCAATCTATTTCCTGTATATTCCTTCACTAATACAACTGGAGAAAGAAATTTACTATTTTTTTGTTTTTATTTTTTGGGAGATATCCTATTATAAGTACATTTCTTCCGCTTCCTTCCAGGCTGACCTTCCAAGTGTGAAGGGAAAATGTAGATTGAATTCTTCGTCTCCAAAATTTTCATTTCCTTTGAGTAATTTAATGTGGGAAAGCAATATAGAAATTTGATTTTTCTGTCCTCCTTTGCAGTTCTTTAATTAATTAATATAAATATATAGGCTGATGATCTGTAGGCTGCTGTTTGTTGGGAGGTGATGTTATTATAGGAACAATAACACTACTAGGCCTTGACACCACTGATTTTGATCAGGCATTGGTCGTTATTAGTTGTTAACTTGTTCACTCATTAGGCATTACGGTCATCAAATTTATCCACTCTCATGTTTACTCAGGTGAATAAATAGTTGTTTTCGTTTTCTTCTGGTCTTTCAGGACTATGTTCCAGAAAATCTAGAAAGTGTTTCAGAATTTGAACCTCCGCCATCCCCAGATTCCAGCTACAGCCAACCATTCCCCTTGGATGAGGATTTTGCCAAGGAGCCTCCAGCCATTCCGCCACAAGTGAATCTCACTGTTCTTGGGGGACAGAATTCTGATGAAGAAGCCCCAGAGAAGCCTCAGCACGTCGTTCTCAACCACCTCTTCATAGAGAAGGGATGGGCCTCCCAGTCTCTTGTTGCCCTTGGCTTAACCCACAGATTTCAGTCCAAATATGTAACCGTTGTCCTCTACAAGCCTACAGGAAGATAACAGTATGTGTGAACACCTTAAGCACACCTTGTGGGTTCTTTTTACGGGTCATTTTTTGACTTCATCGTGTGCACAAGTTATGCTGCTTCGACTTTGAGTTGCACGCTAAGATCTGTTGAATGAAATCTCAAATTCAGATCACAGACGATGTCAGTTTTTACAGCTTCTGTACATGCAAATCAAACCAAATGTGAAGCTTTAGCTCATAATATTTACCGGTTCTTGTGGTTTTCCTATATGATGTAAAAGAGGACAAAACCGAGACTGGGAAGGAGTAGAGCTTCAGCAATCTAGAGAAGGCAGTGAGCTTGTTTTACTTCCATTATTCGAGCAAACAGATATGTAACTGGGTAAAGTGTAGTAGTTGTCGATCCTAACTTTTTGTGGTTAAATGTTGAAATAATTCAGTATCGACAATCCTTACATGTAAACGGCAATTGTTCTGATAACTACAGTTTGTAAAAGTCATCTTTTCTGTTCAATAATGATGTCTTTATTATACTGATATACACTTCGCAGCTTTAGCTTTTCTAGATCTCGTTATTATTGTAGTAGATGCTTCAATTTGAGCTAGCCCGGGTAATGTCATTTTAGATGTTCTCCATGACAGCAGCAGATCTTTCTTCCCATAAGCTGGGAGGGGTTTGTGAAGATTTTGAGTATGTTTGAATCTTTGTACTTCTTTTACTAACATCTGCTTTGTTGTTTGGGAAAATATCTTGCAAAAAAAAAAAAGTTGAAATTTTGGCATTGGCAGGTGATGGTGCTTGCTTTCATGGATGAGTTCTTGAACTCTTTCCTCACTTTCATATGAGATAAATGTGAGTCCCTTTTACTCCAAAGCCTGCATAGACCAATCTTTGCTTGCAAGAAAAGGTGATTCAAACATAACTACTAGCACCATATGTCCAAATTAAATGTGGTAGAAACCTTGATAAATCTTACTTTGTTCATTTTGTTTTTCCATGTCTTCATGATATGGAGCGGTTGAAGCAATCCTTGCATGATTATATCACACAGTCATTCCACTCTTCCTATTCATTTGGGATTTCCTCCTTTTTTTTTTTTTTTTTTGCCAACTCTTTCAAATAAAATAAACAGTAACTTTTTACTCCCAACCCTAGAGGCAATCTACTTGTTGCAAACGATAATTAAATTTGTTTGGCAACTTCTCATCTCCTCTATGCATTGTTGAGAATGAAAATAATCTTCACCAAATGGGCAATCTGCAATTGTCATTGAGGAATGAGAAAGGTTGGGTTGGCAAGATAGGACATGTTGTATGAGTTTCTAATAACGAGGTCCTCACTCTTGGTGCAAGCAAGATTTGAACTATAAATTTTTTTTTTTTCATCACAAAAGTAAGAAGGATCGGTATGATACAATTTTAAAAGAAGGAAAGAGGCAGACCACGGAAGGAATGAGAGAGCTTGGGCTCGCAAGTCAAGCAACTTGTATAGATTTCAAGTAATGAAGTCATCTCCTGGTGCAATCAAGATTTGAACTCTAAATTTCTTTTCGATCGCAAAAAGTAAAAAATAATAAAGTTGTTTCGAAAGCTCCCAACTTATCTAAATACTAAAAAATAGACTTTATTCTACGTTAGCGACACACAGATACTATGGGTTAACCCAAGATTCCAAGTGTCATTACTCGTCTCAAAACTAATGTCGTGTAGTTATTTTTTTATAAAGAAAAAAATCATAATTTAAATGTAGACTATAGTTTGTTGTAGAATAGTGAAAGTTTTTTTTTTTTTTTGGGTGGGGTGGGGGGGGGGGGGGGGGAGGGGGGGTGGGGGTATTCCCTCCTTATTTCTTTTTGCGCAATTTTTTTAACAATCTCCTTTTTGAATTTAATTTCAAGAAAAAACTTTTTTGAAATTTAATTATAAGGATCGAACTCTGATAGGCCACGTAGGCGTTGAGCGGTTCACTTCACCTACGTGGCGTTGGGCGATACGGTGGTAACAATTTTTTATTTGACGAACTCGGACATAAGCTAGAGCGTAAATTGAAAATAATTTTTGGTCCAGATTTGTCAAACCCGAACCTAAAATTACTCTATTTTGTGAACTTTAAGATTATGATGATGTAATTAACTTATAATTTAATAATTTAAGCTACTATTGAATTTGTTTAGTAGTTTGTCTTATTACATGATAAGACATGTATTGGAGGTTGGATTGACAAAGTCTTTATTTGCGATATGGAGAATGAAAGGAACATGACTCCATAGAATTCAAGCAAAGTCAAAGTTCGTCAAATTAGGACCTAAAATTGTCTTCAGCTTACGCTCTAATTTATGTTCAAGTTTGTCAAATCCGGACCAAAAAATTACTGCCCCGCGAGGCCCAGCACCACGCAGGCGAGATGAAACCGCTCAACTCCTACGTGACTTGTTCGAGCATCTCCAATGAGTGGCTGCATTTTGTAACCACTTTTGAAGAATGTTCCATAGAATATTCTAAAATTGAGGGGTTGAACTCCAACCATATCCCTTCATTTTAGGACTCCATTTCAATTATTTTTTTTAGATTTTTAACTTGTTTTTAAAAATTATAAAAATTAATTGAATAACATAATTAATTATCATTTCTAATTAATTGATGACTTGTAATTTTATATTTCAATCAATATTATTCAATATTAGTCTCATTTTGAAGGCATTGACGAGACCTTTTCAATGCTATAATTTTGTTAAAAATTAATTAGTAGATTTAGATTTATATTGATTTTAAGTAATTAATATATCAATTAAATAGGATACAAGAGGAAAAAAATAAAAAGTTGTATGTTGTTGAAGGGGTAAAATGGAATAAATGGGATGAACAGTAAAATAGAGGTCGTTCCATATTTGGAGGAAAGCCTCCCAATATGGAGGCTTTTGGAGGCTTGCTCCAATTTGGAGCCAAAATGCAGCTCCATTGGAGTTGCACTAGGCTGCAAATTGGAGATTTGCAGCCCGATCGGAGATGCTCTTAGAGATCGATTCTAATATTTAAATTTCAAATTGGTTTTTTTTCTTTGAATTAAATTCAAAAGGGGGATTTTTTTTTTTTAAATTGCCCTTTTTTGGTTCCCTAGAAAAGAAGAAAAGGAGGGGGGGGACCCTATCTTCGGGTTCGGTAAATAGCGGGCTCATCAAATCGGGCCTGATGGGACAGCAAGGCCCTGGCGTGTGATGTGTCTGATCAGGCGTTGCAAGTTGCAATCCCCCCCCCCCCAAAAAAAAACAACCAAAACTGTGATTTCAGCCGCAACTATCTCTAGGGTTTTAGCAACACAAAACCAAAATAAAAATCAGCTCTTTTTTCACCTCTCATTTAATCAAACCCCTAATCAAATCGAAGAAGAAGCAGGAGAAGATGGTTCACAGCCTCAAGAACATCCAGAGAATCAAAATTACTCTATTTTGTGAACTTTAAGATTTTGATGATGTAATAACTTATAATTTAATAATTTAAGCTACTATTCAATTTGTTTAGTAGTTTGTCTCATTACATGATAAGACATGTATTGGAGGTTGGATGGACAAAGTCTTTATTTGCGATATGGAGAATGAAAGGAACATGACTCCATAGATTCAACCAAAGTCAAAGTTCGTCAAACTAAGACCTAAAATTGTCTTCAGCTAACGCTCTAATTTATGTTCAAGTTTGTCAAATCCGGACAAAAAATTGCTGCCCCGCATCGCCCAGCGCCACACAGGCGAGACGAAACCGCTCAACTCCTAGGTGACTTGTTAGAGCATCTCCAATGGGTGGCTGCATTTTGTAATCACTTTTGGAGAATGTTCCATAGAATATTCTAAAATGGAGGGGTTGAACTCCAGCCATATCCCTCCATTTTAGGACTCCATTTCAATTATTTTTTAAGATTTTTTAGTTGTTTTTAAAATTATAAAAATTAATTGAATAATATAATTAATTATCATTTCTAATTAATTGATGACTTGTAATTTATATTTCAATCAATATTATTCAATATTAGTCTCATTTTGAAGGCATCGACGATACCTTTTCAATGCTATAATTTTTGTTAAAAATTAATTAGTAGATTTAGATTTATATTGATTTTAAGTAATTAATATATATATTAAATAGGATACAAGAGGAAAAAAATAAAAAGTTGTATGTTGTTGAAGGGGTAAAATGGGAATAAAATGGGATGAACAGTAAAATGGAGGTCGTTCTATATTTGAAGAAAAGCCTCCAAATATGGAGGCTTTTGGAGGCTTGCTCCAATTTAGAGCCAAAATGCAGCTCCATTGGAGTTGCACCGGGCTGCAAATTAGAGATGCTCTTAGAAATC
This sequence comes from Agave tequilana, assembly GCA_038442645.1. Taxonomy (NCBI): domain Eukaryota; kingdom Viridiplantae; phylum Streptophyta; class Magnoliopsida; order Asparagales; family Asparagaceae; genus Agave; species Agave tequilana. The sequence continues at coordinate 52,604 of JAVJIF010026650.1, forward strand.
GATTCTAATATTTAAATTTCAGAGAGGTTTTTTTCCCTTGAATTAAATTCAAAAGGGGATTTTTTTTTTTTTAATTACCTTTTTTTTGGTTCCCTAGAAAAGAAGAAAAGGAAAGGGGAAAAAAAAAAAAAAAAACCCCTATCTTCGGGTCCGGTAAATAGAGGGCCCATCAAATCGGGCCTGATGGGACAACAAAGCCCGGGCGTGTGGCGCGTCTGATCAGGCGTTGGGCCCCGCCCGCCCCACCCCCACCCCCCTGCAAGACACCCACCAACCACCAAAACTGCGATTTCAGCCGCAACTATCTCTAGGGTTTTAGCAACACAAAATCAAAATAAAAATCAGCTCTTTCTTCACCTCTCATTTAATCAAACCCTAATCAAATCGAAGAAGAAGCAGGAGAAGATGGTTCGCAGCCTCAAGAACATCCAGAGAATCAAAAGAAAGAACAGGGTATGAAACTCTCCCCCTTCTCGTTCCTTTGAATGCCTCTCATTACACGAAATTTGATGTAATGGTGTTTCTTATTCGCAGGGTTCGCAGGGATCGAAGAAGAAGGGCGAGTCTTCTTCTGTCCCCTCCGCTCCCGCGCAGGTGAAAAAAATAGTTAAAAAATAAATAAATAATATAAATGTAAAAGAGAGTGAATTGGTTTCATTTGTTGAATTTGCTCGGTGTTTTAATTGATTCTGTTTATATTTTAGGTATGGCAACCTGGAGTTGATAAATTGGAAGAGGGTGAAGAGCTCCAGTTTGATCCCTCTGCTTATAATTATCTGCGTGCTTTCAGTATTGGTTGGCCCTGTTTGAGGTACAAGTTTTTGATTTATTCTGTTTACATTCTTTATCTAATATCATACCGCAGTTAACTTTATAATTTATTACTCAGTGTCGTATTTGATGTGTTGATAGTTTCGATATCGTGCACGATTCATTGGGATTAGTGCGGAATGAGTTTCCTCATACGGTATATGGCGTTGCAGGGACTCAGGTATTAGACTTCCAATTCTATGTAAATCCATCTCTTGTTATTTTTTCTGTAATTTTGCCTTTGAAGCACGTGTGGAGGTCATTGAAAGGTACATGAGCTGGAAATTTCAAAAGTTAAGCAGTTTGACTGAACCCATTGTATTTATATAAGAAAGGAGGCATGTAACGTTTGTTAGAAACAAGGTTCTAATTATCGGATATCAGGATCGTATCGGATGGGGGTTTTTCATATCGGATATCGGATGAGATATCGGGGATACGCCTGCATATCGGGCATTCATATCGGACACTATATATAATGAAAAAATAACTAAAAGTTAGTTTAGTGTCATAGATATCATCTACCTAATTAAAATGATGTAATATGCATGCAAAGACAGTAAAAAATAATGTACATTTGCACGCAGTCGTGTAACAAATAAGTTATTTCATATCGGGCGATACATCGGACAATTTATCGGCCGATATTTCAAATATCGGTCGTTTTTTGCTGCAAACGATATGGCAAACGATTTCTCCATATCGTATCGGCAGCATGCAAAAAAAGAGATATCGGACGATATCTCGGCCGACTCGGATGATATTTAAAACAGGGGTTAGAAAACTAAAGAGCTAATTCATCTGAAAGAAAAAAGATGACAATTTTAATATCCTATAAGCTGTGTGGCTGAAACATTTTTGGTTTCACAGAGTCTATCTACTCCATTCTTTCTCTTGTCTATATGCTTGTCAGTTCTATAATTATGTAAGAAAAGTTCTCTAGATACATTTAATTGTCTTGGTAGCTCATCTGGCATAATTTATCGGGTAACTTGATGACTGAAACAGTGAAATTATGAACGAGTTGTATATTTTACTTTTTTTCAAGTTCTGGCAGTAAATATATGTTACTGCAGTGCTTTGTGGCATGGATAGATTCCATTAACAGTCCAACAGTACCATAGCGCTTTCTACTTTCAATGTTATGACTTATTATACATGTTAAACAAAATAATTTTAGCAAGATTATACACCCATCTAAACAAGGTCAGAAATTACTTTTGTTGATTGAAATTTTAGGCTGCAATAACAATCTCAGTTTTAGCATTTACCCTAAGATCACTATCCAATGTTGTTAAATGTCAGGCAAAATTCTCACTATTCAGTTTTTCAGAGACTTAATAATATGAATTCTGTTTTCCATCTGCATAACTTTATTCCGTGCATCCTGATTGGTTGTAGAAGGATTCTTAACATGCTTGTGCCTTGCACCTAAGCTGATGGAAGTAACGCTTCTTTCATCTTTCCTGGTATTGGGCCACTAGTGGGGCTAGGGACATTCGGCCCAGCTACCTCAGGGTTGATAGATAAATCTTAATCTTTATTTGTAAGCATAATTAATCACTCACATGGAAGAACCTTGAGTAAGGAATGGTATCATTTCTGCTTCGTGATGCCAATCTTATGTTAACAATAAACAAGGAGTCGTATATAAGTATGTTATGATACATAGTTGAGTTTGTATATAGTGGGTTAACTTTATGATGACCAACATTTATTTAATGGAAAATAGCAACTGGATGGGGATGAGCTATAAATTTGTATTTCATAAACATCTGTTCTTTTTGTGGAAATTTATTTCCGTCGCCTGCTATTGTTTATTTTCAATACACACCCCAAATTTAAAAAAGCTGGTATTTTGCATTACCGATTACCTTTATATTGCCAAAAGCACCCTGATACATACACTGGTTAATAAGTCTATCATGTACAAGTGCTAATATTTGAGGTTTAAATTGTCTAGGATGCCCTTATATTACCATCTAAAGCTTTTCCCATCAAAATTTGTTGGCTATAGAGCTAGGCCTCTAAAGGAAATGACAATTTTTTATGATCAGCTATGAAACCTATTGTCAACCCTCTCTTTATTGGTGCCAAATTCCTAGTCAAGAAAACTATGACAATAACGAGGCTTTCAACAATCTTAATAGTGGGATCCCTCAAGTTCACCAAATCTGGGGAAAAGGTTAGTGAAAGATGATTAATTTGCTATAGAGAACAATATTTAATTTTAAGGTAGACATAAGATCGAAAGCCAAATAGCCTATATTACTGAACTTGCCCTCTCTATTCAATTATATTAATCTACAACTGTTTAAAACTTAAAATAAAGCTTAAAAGTAAAAGGGAAAGATTAAATCAAATTTAAAAACTTGTTATGGTGCAAGTACATGTAAACCTACTTGAAACATCTAGTACAATGACTTGCACCTACTAGAATTAGAGAATTTGTATATATTAAATGCAAGGAAATAGTGACTTTGGGGATTGGCGTGCAACATACTAACATGAAGTTCTAGGGCACAAAGTGTTGGAAAATAAATGCTCCTTTTTTTTTTTGGGGGGGGGGGGGGGGGGGTTCTTTTTTATTTTTTCTTTCTCTGAAGAGAGATTATTGATAATTTTCTCTTGATATTTTTTTGTAAGTTTATTTGGATGTCTAAACCTTTAAACATAAAGGGGAACGTTTGACCTAACAATGTACCGAACATGAAAGACTCCTAGAAAAAATGGACCAATATTAATAATAAAAGAACCTTTGCTATAAGATAGGAGATGATTAATTTTGAACGGCAAAATATAGCATCCTTTATAACCTTTGATATGTAGAGCACTTCTGGTAATTAGCAAAGCTATTATTCAGAATATGTCTCCCATACAGTCAAAGCTACGTTAGCTGAAGGAGTGATTGGTGTCGAGATTTAGTTCCATATTGCTTTTAATATGTAACTGGGGTCAAAAGAAATAATGAGGTTAGCATTTTGGGTTAAAGTGGTCTCAATTTATCATTAATGACCTACAAATTTGAGTTGTATCTCACTGTAAATATGCATTGGATTCTATGTTAACAAGAGCATAAGGTGACACAGTGGTGCATGTGGGTTAACAACTTATGACTTGGAAAGTGCTACTAAAGAGTATAGTTGTTTTAAGAAATTGCTACTATAGAGTATAGTTGTTTTAAGATGAGGCTAAGCATGTGAGAAGTACATGTAAGGGTTAGCTCTACAAAGTGGTTATGAAAGTTGGATCTAAGGTGGAGTACATTATATGAGGCTTTTTTTTTTTTTTGGCAAGGGTTAGCTCTAAGAAGTGGTTATGAAAGTTAGATCTAAGGTGGAGTATATTATATGAGGTTTTTTGTGACAGTTGGTCTAAATTGAAGTTAGACATAGGTGTAGTATAGGTTAAACTCATTGGTCTCTAAAGATAAAGGCATAGACAATCAAGAAATGGCAGGTGGACAAGGCCTAGTGTAATCTCCACAATTCAACGAATATGAGGCAAGATGGAGATTTGTTTGCTTCTGAGTTTAAGAAAGCGATAGGTGGCATTAGGCACAAGAGCTGAGGACTAGCGCTAGGGTCTAAGCGGGGCCTAGGCATTTTCCTATTTTTTAATTTTTAAAATTTATTAGGTGTATTACATATTCAAAAACATTAAGAAATTATAAAGAAGTACAAATTTCATGCCCTATAACTCACGGCAATTTTTTATTTGAACTTAAATTTGTTTAATGTCCAATTTATTAAGATATAATCAAGTATCAATTGGTACTTATATTATTTGCAACACTATTTGGCCAAATATAACTGCTTAACTATGCTTTATTTTGCTGACATGGATACAATAGCAGTAGTAGCTGCATTGCTAGTGAATCACAACATTTTCTTATTGATGCAACAATAAGAAGATAAAAGGAGAGAACTTAGAGGAGAAAAGAAGAATGGAGTAGCAACACCTATCAACAGTAATAGCATTAGCAACAAAAAAAAAAAAAGAGAAGTGAAGTAGTTTTGAGAAGAGCAGAGGAACGGATAAGACGAAGAAAGAAGGGCAACAAGAGCAGTAAAAGAAGATAAGAAAGAAAGGACGAAGAAGAAAAAAAACAACACAACACCATGAAGACAAAGAATAGTAGTAGGAGAAGATGATTGTTCATAAAATTGAAAATAAGTAAAATTGTAAAATGGTAAAAATTTAAATTTCTACTCTATTCGTTGACTGAAAGTCTTCAATGGTGTCCTATCGCTAATAGCCAATGGAGTCGGAGAAGTTGCTAATGGCTAGCTGCGAGGGATGGAGTGGGTCTAGAATCACTTGGATGCTAGGGCATCTGCCCCTCGCTAATTGACTCATTACAAGCAAAACTTGTTAGACTCATTTTAAAGCGGGTCGATGCATGCGTTTATGAAAGAATTTTGAATAATAATCATATATTTGAGTTATCCAATTAGTTTCAAGGTGATGTTTTTTTTATTCATAACCACAACATTGAGCATACAAGCATACAATTATTTGTCAAACTATCACAGTGTTTTAAATGTCGGATATCGGGAATATCAGATGTCGGTGTCGGATTTCAGATTTCGGAGTATTTCGGGGACATCTTGTAAATTTCAAATGTCATGACGGATAATAGATATATGTCCTAGATGTCTTAAATAATGTAATTTTAAAATTCTTATCAAGACAATACATACACAACTTATGCAAAATTACATAAATATGTTTAGGATAGGTATACTTACCTTAATATTTTGCATGCACTCATTAACTCATTGTAGAAGTTTCTCAATTACCCCAACTTCTTAGACCAATCAACATATCGGGTTTTTCCCGAAATGTCGGCCGACATTTCTCAAAATGTCATTTCAAATAAGGGTGGGGATGTCGTGGCGGTGAGGGCTTGAAAAAGAAATGTCGGCCGACATTTAAAACACTGAACTATCATGAAAAGAGTTTCTATAAATAATTGTACGCTTGTATGCTCAATGTTGTGGTTTTGAATAGAAAAAGCATCACCTCGAAACTAATTGGGTTATTCAAATATATGATATTATTTACTAGTTTTTGAATATGTAAACACATAAAAGAATAAAATTTATAAAGCGGTCCGCCTAGGTGCGAAGTGGGCTGCCTAAGCGGGTCTGATCCCGCCTAGTCAAGTGGGTCTAATTTATACACTCCGCTTTGCATATCTATCTTCTAAAGAACCGAATACATACATGAAAGATCCATATTTGTGCTGATACAAACAAAGATTCAGGTATGTTTTTACAAAAAAAAAAAGTCAGATATGGATATCTGACCCTTTGTCTGTGTGTGTGTGTGAAGTAGGTAAAACATATGGCTTTGGCTGTTTTGTATCGGTTTTGGCGGAAACCAACCAAAACACGACAAAAAATCGGTTTCAGTCAGTTTGAGATGAAACCAAGGGAAATTATGGTATAATACATTCAGGAAGCAGAAAAATAATCTAGGTGATGATTAGAGATGAGATCTAAGATTGAAGAGCCTAAAAGACATACAAAAGAAAAAAAAATGAAGAAAAAGAAAAGAATACATAACTCTAATCCTTCATTCCTTCAGTTGGACCACCATGGCGTCCTCTTTGGAGCATTGCATCGCTACATCTAAGAAGACTTTGTGAAACTTCACATGAATACTGCTTCCTGCTCTTTCTTTGCAGCCGTGCGGAACCAATAGGGTTTAGATTAGATCTCTTAGATGTTTGGGAAAGAAATTAGGTCAGAGGTAAGTTAAGATAACATTTTGAGCCTTGGATCTGATCTAAATTGAGTCCAATGTAAAATAGTCTAAGTTCAGAAGTTAGGTTTGGGTTGAAGTTGGGTTCGGGTTAAGACCCAACCCAATAACTTAAATTTATTAGTGGAGTTGATATGGGTTTAGATCCTAACTCAGACCAGTTAGACTCGTATAGTAACATTTTTCATCTAAACCCCTAAAGTTTTCAAATAATAAACTTTTAGTTTGCTTTTTAGTTTTATATAATTTATTTAAAGAAGTTTATTCCCCTAAACACAACCAAAACCAAAACCTCCAAAATTTACCAATACCAAAAAATTTAAATAAGAGGAAAAAATTGAAATTGAAATTGAAACCGAGTTCTCAAACCTTGATATATATATATATATATATATATATATATATATACACACACACACACACACACACACACACACACACACACACACACACACATAAACATATAGAGATAGACTTGTGTCATTCCGGAAGGATTCGAGCCTGAATCCTTACCACTCAAATACCAACATCTGACATTCAAATATAAGTTCCACTCCATTGAAGTTGATCTATATTATTTAAAGTAACTAAAAATAAAAAATCAACGGTTTTGAATACTTTTTGTCCACCATCAAGCGGCCCAAAATGGACTGCCGAACGTAGTGAGTTGGTTAGATATGTCTTTAGACATACAAATTCTCGATTCGGCCATTTGATCATGATCTAAACATTTAAAAACTCCTACAAACCATTTTTTGTTAGGTTTCAAATGTTCTACACTGTTAAACTAGCCACTCAAATATATATATATATATATATATTATATATATATATATATATATATATATATATATATATAGAGAGAGAGATATATATATGTATACTTGTATAGTTCTGGAAGGATTCGAGGCCGAATCCTCCCACTCAAATACAACCCTACGACATCTGAATACAAGATCCATTCCGTTGAAATTGATCTATATTATTTCAAGTATTTATAAACCAAAAATCAAGTATTTAAATACTTTTTACCCATGCATCAAGTAGGAGAAAAATGAACGGCCTAAATAATGAGTTGGTTAATTTAACGATGTGTAGAACATGAAAATAAAAAAAAAAATGGTTTGTAGGGTTTTTTTTAAATGTTTAGATGATCATCATAGGGCCGAATCGAGAATTTGTATGTCTAAAGACATATCTGACCAACTCACTACTTTTGATTGTCCATTTTGCGCCGCTTGATGGATGGACAAAAAGTATTCAAAAACCCTTTTTTTTTAGTTATTTTAAATAATATAGATCAACTTCAACGGAATGGATCTTGTATTTGAATGTCGGATCTTGGTATTTGAGTGGAAAAGATTCGGGCTCGAATCCTTTCGGAACTACACAAGTCTATCTCTATATCTATATAATAGTATTGTTATTATGCTAAAAATGTTCTCAAGTGTTTCTACATTCACTCTCTAATACTCTACTATGTATTGCATCTATGATTTCAAATATCGGTTGATTTCGATATATCAGCAATACCGAATCAGTTTTTGAAGTACCTGCTACTACACTAACGCTACAATATTGGCCGGTATCGGGGCTGCTATTATCTATATGGTCGATATTGCCGATATTGACACTAAAACCATTGGTCGATAGTGATTGTGATGTCGAGATTTTAAACCATGATTGCATCGTGCCTTCTATTGCTATCTTCATAAATTTATCTAGAAATGAAAATCAACCTGGTGTTAGGATAAGTGGAAGTAGAAGTAACATTCATCTATGTTAGTTTAGATGAATGGTAATATAAGTAATATCTATATCGTATTTGCCTCCCTCATGTTGATCTGTACCCTCATGTACATATTTGATTATGGTGGATGCATGTGTCTCTTTCCTTATTGAACCATATACTTTATTCGTATTCATGATTTGAAAACAGATACATATATAGTAAGTAAATGCTATATTCCACTTGTATCCGATCCGTTTGCAGGCCTAGTGATCAAAGTTGGGATTTGTCCGGCTTTAGATATAATAAAGTTAGAATATGAGTGCTTAATATGTGATTGGGATTCAAGACCTAGTGGGTTAAGTTTTGGGTCAAAGTGATCTTAGATTGTTATTAATATCTCACGGTTCAAGCTCCACGCACCATATCAATTTGGGTGTGGCTACGTGTGTCTCTGTGTCATAGAAGATGCAACAAGTGGGTGTCCAACACTTCTTTACAAAGTTGTCAACCTATTTAGCTAAAAATATACTTAAATCAAGTGCAGCATGTAGTATATCAATTTTTTGTGAAAAAATAGGGGATAAGTGCAGAAAACCCTATGAGGTTGTAGGGAAAGAAAAAAGTAATACCCTTGAAATTTCAAACTCAACACTTCAGCCCCTCTTCATCTTTTCTATTGGTTTGGTCGAAAATGCTCCTTTCAGAATCTCCCTTCGAGGTTTTGAGATACCTAAAAGTTATAACCTTTTTTTTCTTTGTTTTTCTCTGTAACTCTTCATTTTCTCTCAACTCTTTATTTTTCTCTCTTCTCTATGTTCTTTTTTTAATTTCTTTAACTCACTCAAATAATTTTGTTTCTCTATATAACTATCTCACACCTCATCAGGCCTTTTTCTTTTAATTTCTTTTAAACTCTCTCTCTCTCTCTCTCTCTCTCTCTCTCTCTTCTCTCAAATGCGACTCCACATCTTTCCTACTTTTTAAAGAGAAAAACAGGCCAAACTTGAAGTCATGTCTGATGGTATAAATTTCTTTCCAATATTTAAATTCTCTAAATTTCTTCTCTCTAATTATACATATAATTCCTTCTGATACATTCTCTCAACTTTCTTTTTCCCTGTAAAATCTGACATTATTTCTCTTCAAATATCTAAAAATCTGTTTTTCTAAGTCTATCTCTCTCTCTAAATCTCTTTCTTTCTTTCTGAAATTTTTTTCCTTTAACTTTTGTTCTTTATAGATCTCTTTTATGAAGATTTAGGAAAAGGAAAGAAAAAAGAGAGAGAGTTAATGAGAAAGAAATTTAGAGTGAGATATTATAAGAGAGAAAGAAAGTTAAAGAGGATACAAATTTATTTAGAGAAAAAGGAGTTAGAGAGGAGAAGGTAAAAAAGGGAAGTGAGATTAAAGAACTAGAGAAATAAAGAAATTTAATAGAAAATTAGAGAGAATGACTTAAAAAAGTTTAAAAATAAGTCTAGAGATAAGACAAGAGGGAGGCATAAAGAGAAGAAGAAGAATGAGTCAAAAAGGAATTAAAAAGAGAGAGAAAAGTAAGAGAGAAATAAAAATAAAAGAATTAAAGAGAAAGAAAGAGTAAGAACTAGAAGGGATGGTTAAATAAAGTTTTGGATATTTTAATCTCAGAGGGAGTTTCTGCAAGGGGTATTTCATCCCCCGAAAAAAAAGAAATAGATGGAGAGGAGTAAAGTGTTGACTTGAAACTTTAGGAGGTATAACTGGTTCCTTTGCAACCTCAAGGGAAAATAATAAATTAGTTGGTATGCTTTTACTTACATAACAAGTTACTTTTAAATTGCAATCACAAAAGTAGATAAATATATACGTCAAGATATATGTACAATCACTGATAAATATGTGTATATGTGCTTGTTTGAACATAAATTTATATTATGTTTCCGCTGTGTCCTAAGAAGAAGAAAATTGTGTAGAGCATCATCTTCCATTGAGGAAATACCCAACTAGCACAATTGAGACATTGCATTAGGAAATGGGTTATCATTTCTTCAATACTTTGTCTTGCTCGTTTCTTCTTCTTTATGAAAATTGCATACAACATCCCCTTCACTTGGAGAAATGTGCAACTTACTCGATTGACGGATCATGTGAAATGTTTGCGATTCATGCAGTAATTTTTGTTCGTCAATTAGATGAATTTTAGGATGAATAATAGCAGATCTATGTAATCAAACTTTTCTTTCACATCGTTTTTCTCTTTGGGAGTCCTTTACCTTTGTGAGTTGCTGAACTAGTTTGTGTTAATTACAGTGGAGCGGAAGGGGATTGGTTACACCTTAGTGTAGATGATGTCTGTAACTGATGAGAGAATCGAATGGTTCAGATTTAGTAGATTTAAGATTTTATTTAAACTTAGATTTGAATAGATTTGGTTGAGATTTCGGATTATTTGAATTAAATTTAGTTAGATTTGATTTTATCAATAATTGAATGTATGGTGCACGTATTGTAGGCTATATATAGTCAGGTGTTGAACTTTGAAAGTAATGAATATTTGATTAAAAAATTTGCTGTCCGTATTGATTTGATCTCCTTTCGATTAAGTCAATTGGTGGTGAAGCTAAGGACCAAGTTGCGATCCGAGTTTATATCCTCAATTTAAATTTTCAATTTGATCTCACATTATTTTGGTATCAGAGCTAAAAATTTGCTCATTCTTCCTCCACAAAAATCTCCCCCCTCAAAACCCTAGCCTCTTCTTCTCCAAAACCCTAGATCCTTTTCTCCCCCTTTTATCTTCTCTAGTTTGTCAAAAGCTTAAAAATTTTCCCTCGATCACTGTTCATTATCCCCTTCCCCGAGCAACAGCAGGACCTTAACCCCTGCCACCTCTCGCCCGTTTCCCCCCAGACAATCGACAACACCGTCGACACCCCTCCTCCGTCCGCATCGCCACCACCACGCTGACGATCTGCCACATCTCTATCTCGATCTCACCTCCATCTTCATCAAGATCTCCTCGCTGCCATTGCAACTCCAACTTGATCTCGTCAAATGCGCCTCAGGTCCTGATGCCGCCGTCTTCAACCTCCAGATCCAATTGTTACCTCTTCACTTCCATCATCGCTATCCCTTCGTCTTCTCCAATCATCACCGCTAGTGATGCCGCCTTCTCGTCCTCATGTCAGCATCACCTTTTGCAGTCACCAAGCCCTCACCGACGAGAGCTACACCAGATCCCCGCCAACGAGATCCCCATCCGACATCGTTGCTGCATTTTCGTCTTCGTCGGTCACCATTCATCGACAACTCAGATGTTTTCGCCGTTGCCTACCTCACCATCGTCGCCCGTCGTCACACCATCGCAAGTGGTGGAGATCTAGTTGGGTTTGATTGGATCCTCATCATAGATCCAACACGACCCAGAGCCATCTCACCCGATTCCTTAACAGGTTTAAGTTAAACCTGTTCATTTCGGATCTGACCCGAGTCTGCAACAGTCCAACCCGAGTTGAACCAGACTGATCCAAACTCGGTTCAATTGTTTCCAAACCCGAGCTAACCCAACTGAGTTGACCAGTGGCCAGTTCTACGGAACATCACATAAGCAGTCCAAATCTTGTTTCTCACTTATTTGGAGTCCGTTTCAAGCTTTGTTCGAAGCACTAGGTCCGCAACTGAGCTTCAGAGCCAATGAGAAAATTTCATAGCACTTGAGCAGTAGATCTGACCTCCACAAGCTCCCCCTTTTGGCGCCGATACAGTTTCCTACAGTAGTCTCTCAATGCTTCAGGCCCGTTTCTAGTTTAATTCGAGCCATATTCGAGTCATTGAGGTCATGGTTCAAAGACTCGGTCGAGTCGGAGACGAGTCGGCTGAGTCGTATCCGTTTCGGCCCGCTCTTAGACGAGTCTGAGTCACGAGTCGGTCGACTCAACTCAGAGGAGACCGACTCGGCCGAGAATCGGAGTCGACTCGGCTGAATCGGTCGTGACTCGGTCGAGTCGACTCCGATTCTCGGCCGAGTCGGCTCGAAACGTATATTCACCCGTGACGAATGGGTATAAAGAAAAAAGAAAAGAAAAAAGAAAAATTACCTCTCTCTCGCTCAGCTCTGGAGATCGTCGCTGCCCGATCGTCGCTGCTCAGATCTGGACTCCGCCGCCGCTCGATCGCCGTCGGCCGCTCCTCCCCAGCCCCAGGTGATGTTCCTCCATCTGTCTCTTTCCCTTTCCCTCCCTCTGTTTCTCTCTTCCCTCCCTCTCCCACCCGCTTCTTCCCTCTCCCCCCTTTCCATCTCCCGTCTGTTTTCCTCCCCCTCCCTCTGTTTCTCTCTCCCCTCCCTCTCTCACCCGCTCTCTTTCTCTCTTTTCATCTCCCGTTCTCTGTTTCTTGTCCCTCCCCCTCCATCTCTCTCCCTGTTTCCGATCTCTCCCCCTCTCCCTCCGAGGTATAAGAGAAGCAGATGATGACGGTGGTACTAAAGATGTGAGAGTTTTATCCAGTCTAGTAGTGATGATGGTGAAGTTGGTGATGATAATGATGATAATGATGGCGGTGATGGCGGCGGTGATAATGAGCAACAATAGTGCTGATGGAGGAACTTATAGTCTTGAAGGTCATATGCAAATGTTGAGTTTCACATTATGCCAACATTATGGTGTGACATATGTGCATGACTACAGACCACAACTTGAGAGAAACATGAGCACTAAATCGATTTATCTACTTACAGCAGAAATGATTATGATGATTTGTGCTTCATCGCAATTCAATGTGGAAATAATACATTAGCATGTATTTATGAATGTAGTTTGTGCAATTTACTATATTGTGCATGTATTTTGATATGCTTTTACTGACGACGCGTGTATTTATACTTTTGCTTTATGTTTAGTGTGCTAAGTGATATGTTTTGGGCATGTGATACATGAATGTGGGTGTCTATATTTTTAAGATTTGTCATAATTTTTTCAGAATTTTTTAAGCTTTATATGTAGCGTTTTGCGCGTATCGCCCGAGACCGATCCATCTCAGTGCTCGCCGAGTCGGCGGCCGAGACTGCGACTGTGAACCATGATTGAGGTCTTTGGGGTAATTTTTAGCTTATGCATTGTATTTTCTTCATGGGCTTTTACTTTTCTGTTAGATATATATACTGATGGTGATGAAGTTGAACGCGATATGTATGCAACTATTCTGTATTTCAGAGTTATTATAATCGTTATGGATATGAGAAGTGAGAAAATTATCTTGAACAATTCTTTAGTTATTTCTCTCTGACATTTGAGTAAAAGTGCTACTATGCCCAAATGAAATTGGATGGAGAAGCTTATTAGTGGTGAAAAGACAATCATAGATTTTGTCGAGATTAGTTTATCTTATAAGATCTTCGTACTCGTATGTTTCACACTTTCTTTGTACATCTGAGACAGATTACAAAAAGCCTATTGTTGAGCATGAGGCCCAGCTTGAAAGACCACAACTCAGTGATATAGTTGCTGAATGTAAGATCTTAGATGGTGTGAGGAAGATTCTAGAAAGCATGGCAATAAAGGTTGACACAGATTCAAAGCCTCTAGTCCTTATCGAGCCTGACGTTCTTGGGGAGTTGGGGTCAAAAATTGTTGTTGATATGGTGCCACTGCGAAAAGAGTTTTCCTCACAGTCTACAGAAGTTGGAGAGCTTTTTATTGAGACTCTTGTAGATTTTCTAGTAGAGCCTACTATGTATCTAGTGCCATCTTTGATAGTTACGAGGACTCATTATCTTTGAGATCGCCTAACGTCTATGATCCATTGCAGATCTTTCTACAGGAAACAGGATCATAGGAGATCATGCTACTCATGGTGCAAAGTGCAGTCAGTTCAGTTATCACGAATGATTCGCATCTGTCTGCTATCTGTGATTGGCTCGGCCTACCATCCTTCACAGCCGGCTTGTCACGAAAGTCAATTTCACCTCCACCACCTTGGTTCAGTCTTGACGCATCAATACTGATTCGCTGATCGCCACCTTGGTCTGATTGAGGATTCGTGATGTGGTTCAGTTTTATATAGTCGTGCTTACCTTGTATCTATCACTACATTCACGCGGGGGAGAATGTTTTCACGCGGGGGAGAATGATGGGGGAATCAAATAGTTCAGATTTAATAGATTTAAGATTTTATTTAAATTTAGATTTGAGTAGATTTGGTTGAGATTTAGGATTATTAGAAATTAGATTTGATTTTATCAATAATTGCACATATGTTGCACGTATTGTAGGCTGTATATAACTATGTATTAAACTTTGAAAGTAATGAATAATTGATTAAAAATTTTGCTATTAGTATTCATTTGATCTCCTTTCGATTAAGTCAACTGGTGGTGAAGCTAAGGGACCATGTTGCGATCCAGTTCATATCCTCAATTTAAATTTTCAGTTTTGATCTCACATCAGAAACATAGCTAAACAATTCTATTTGTTTGTTTCTTTATTATAATTAGATAAGGATAGGAATCATCTTTACAAAGTTAAACGTTTTATTTTCAGTCGTCTTCTTTCTTTCTTTTTGTGGGGGGTGTGTGTGTGTTTGTGGGGGGGGGGGGGGGGGGGGTGTTGATTGGTCCATACTTTTGAGAGTAGGTGCATTAGTTCTTATTAAGTAATAAAACTTCAGTCTAGAGTTGTGGTTAGATCTTATTTTAGATGGCATCTAAAACATAGTTAAGGAACTAACCTTGTTTTCTGCCTCTCTCTTTTACCTTATATGTTTCATTTGTTTCACCTTTTCCCTCTTCTATTCTTCAGTTTCTTTTCTTCTCTGGTATTTCACTTTTTACTTGGTTGAACCCCAAACCTGTTTTCTCATATAGTATTCCACCATATAGGAGTTATCATACCTTAACCTAATTAACCCTTATTATTGGAAATCCTTCCTTAAAAGCTTCACAATGTTTTTTATTCCCATGCAGTTCTAGCAGTTCTTACCATGAAGTCCATACTTGTTTCAAAACCTAAATTTCGATTGCCCCGCCTGTCTGGTAACACGTTAATTTGTTAAATTCTTCATAGTGTTCACATCAGCTTTAACTAACCATGCTTTTCTGAGGCAAAGTAATTGAATTTTTATACAAGCTACATAACAAACTCGATGTTCAAATCCACCCTGCGTCAATTAATTATATTCTTTTGAATAGCTTAATTAACCCTTTTTGAGCCTGAACTTCTTGAGAAGTTTGAACTAATAGAATAGCAGTCGGAATTTTATGCTTTCTTCGATGATGTATTCAGATTCACAAGTTCCTTATCATTGATGTTTTCTTCCAATGACACACAAATAAAATCCTTTACTGGTCGATCCACCTTTCTTTTTGCATCACAATCTTGTAAAATTAAACAGGTTCCTTTTCTGTATACCCCATCCATTTCCATGCTCTTGTATCATTACATTGGATCCCTCTTCCTCTTAAAGTTAGAAGAACCCGATCCCTGCAGATTTTCTGAGTTCTGGGTGTTATCATTAATTCGTTTCTTATCAAATTCATGCTGGAGTTTATCCTTTTCCAGACTTGGTGGTTTTCTAAATAAAGTAAATAAATGGATTATACTGGTTCT
This sequence comes from Agave tequilana, assembly GCA_038442645.1. NCBI lineage: Eukaryota > Viridiplantae > Streptophyta > Magnoliopsida > Asparagales > Asparagaceae > Agave > Agave tequilana. The sequence goes on from JAVJIF010026650.1 coordinate 68,495, forward strand.
GTACCCAATGTATTCAAATTTACTTCTGTAATAATTTCATCTTTTGTTTATGTTTTATTTGATTTTGATCTATATCTTTTTCTCAAATGCAATTGCTTTCCATTTCCTCCCTTTGCTATGGTGATTTGGTCGCTTGAGAAGCAGCTATCAACTTCCTAGGGGAAAATACGAATTGCTTTTTATATATACTATTTTATCAAGTGAACTTGCTTTTAACACCCATTCTGGAAGCTTTACTTGAGTATCTAATAGCCTCAAATTTCCATACTATACTGACATGGGTATTTTTTATAGGCTGAACAAGCATCCTGGAACCATATTGGAATTTTCAAGCTCTCTAATATATCTGGGAAAAAGCGTGAGGTATTGCCTTCGTCATCTGTCGATAATGAGACTGATATGGATAGTGACAGCAGTAGTGATGAAGATGAGCAAGATGCCGATGAATCTGCACAACCTATTTTACAGGTAGGTTTAGCTTTCTGTTCTTAAGCTTCACTTTTTTATGGTTATTTCTATGTTCTTTTATCATATGCCCTCTGCAGTTGCTTGCAGTACTCACTTCTGTTACCTTGATTATTAACAGTTGCATAAAGTGGCACATCAAGGATGTGTAAATCGAATACGGTCCATGACTCAAAAGCCTCATATATGTGCTACATGGGGCGATACTGGTCACGTTCAGGTTGTAAATCATTTGGGCTTGAACTTAATATCATTGTTTTAACTATGTTATGTACAATATAGCTGCATCTTCTTTTGTGGAAAAGAATACAGAAGTAAATTCTTTAGTAAGACACTCATTTTGGAGAGGAGTTTTTCATCGTTGTCAAACAAGTTTCATCTTTTTACAGATTTAAACTGCATAGTAGGCTCTTTCTTAATTTTATTATTATTTTTTTAATTTATTTTTTCTGCTTTGCGGTAATCAGTAACGCTTGTAAGTCAATTTCCTGATAATCTTCATGTGTGCCAATTGGCCGGTAATGTAATCATCAGAAATTATTTGTTCTTAAAGCTCTTGAGTACCTTAGCTAATATAATTAAATACATTTTTTATTCAATGACCTAATTTCATATTTCTGACATAGTTAGTGGTTAGTTGAACAGGTATGGAATTTTAGCTCCTTCCTGAATGCTTTAGCTGAATCTGAAACTGATACTAGCAGAGGAGGTAATAGCATACACAATCAAACTCCAATAATGAAATTTGGTGGGCACAAAGATGAAGGCTATGCAATAGATTGGAGCCCACTTGTTCCTGGAAGGCTTGTTTCTGGTATGTTTAACATGTACCGAACTATTAAGAGTAGTCGATATATAGTTTTTTTTTTTTTTTTTTTGTGATTGCTTCATTCTGGAAGGCATTAAATGTAATGATACACGGATTTGTGTTTCTAGGTGATTGCAAGCATGTATTCACCTATGGGAGCCTTCCTCTGAAACATGGATTGTGGATAAAAATCTTTTGTTGGGCATATGGCAAGCGTTGAAGATCTGCAAGTATGTGTTATACCTGAAAAGTGAAAAACTAGTGTTTCAATATTTTAATATCTGAGACTGTTATTGGTACCCAGTATGAAGCCGGATATGAGAATCGACTTGATAGCCCATTTTTTTCTCTACTCTTCTGATGCTATATTTAATTACGTTTATTGTCTTTCTTTGCTGTTGCAGTGGAGTCCTACAGAAGCAGATGTCTTTGCCTCATGTTCTGTGGATGGCAATATTGCAATATGGGATATCCGTATTGGAAAATCACCAGCAGTGTCTGTAAAGGCCCATAATGCTGATGTTAATGTTATCTCATGGAATCGGTAAGTGGACTGCTGTTAATTTTTAATCTTTGCCATACAAGATGTCTGTAATTTATCAATCATGTGTGTAGGCTGGCTAGTTGTATGATAGCCTCTGGAAGTGATGATGGCACATTTTCTATACGTGACCTTAGACTGATCAAGGTATATATGCAGTGTTTATTTATCTTTTAGCTTTTACAAATAAGTATTATTTCATTTCCGGATTCTCATTATACTTGTATTTCTTGTGTAGCGTTTCTATAAGCGTGTTTCATTAGAAGATCTATGCATAAATGAGATAGCAGTCTTCTTTCCTTAATTTCCTCCGGATGTTTAATAGGCTGAGCGTGAAGTAATTTCTAATCTTTATTGCTGTCATGCTATTTTGTTTATAGACATGATGGGCTGCATAATTTCTTCTCCAGTCAAGCCATTTATTTATCTAGACTTGGGTCTTCAGACACAAGTATTTATTTGAAGGCTATGTTCTCAAGAAACATGGAATTTTTTTATGACATTATATCGCAAGATTGATATATTCCGGAAGGATTTATTGTCTTAGCTTCAGACGAAGGAATCCGAATTTACTCAGAAATTTTACCCAAGGTTAAAAGCTCACTTTTGGTTTTTATGTTAGTCAGCATGTCAGCGTTCCTAGGTTTATGTTTTGGTAGTTTCGGAGGCTTCATTTCAGAGTATTGAAGTTTCACTATCAACATCCCCAAAAAATTCATTACAAGTAATTAAATTTTCAAAAAAATTAGAAAATAATTATCAACCTCTTGACATGATTATTTCCAGTATTTGTGACATTTTCAGTAATTTGATAAGACCTCATAGAATGACATGGCTGACAGATTGATTTTCAAAATGATATGATTGAATTAATAATTTAACTTGCACAAGTAACTAGAAATAATAAATTCACATAGATTTTTATAAAACTTAAGTAGTACACGTAGTGCAAATTGATTATTTTGATCATTCACATAGTCCATTATACGTGTGAATAGAAAACTCATAGTACAAACTTGTTTTTTTGGTGATATTTTCAAATTGAAGTTGGTTTTCTACCATTCTTTTAGTACACCTTTTAACTTTATACCTCATTTTTTGTTTTAAAACCTTTATATCATTCGAGTTAGCTGGAAGTAAAATGTTCATCATTATGATAAAGTGTAACTCAATCAATGAGATAATATACATAGCGTATCAGTCATGGTTTTTTTAACTCTATATCATTAGGATTGGAAGAATGTTGATTGCTTTTCAATTGTTTCTGTTGTTCTGTTCAATTTTGCATGATTTTATTGCTTTACATACACTTATTTACATCCCAGGGGGATTCTTTGGTGGCGCACTTTGAGTACCATAAAACCCAATCACATCAATAGAATGGAGCCCACACGAGGCTTCCACTTTGGCCGTTTCATCTGCAGACAATCAGTTGACGTGAGTTGTTTTCTTTACCATCAAACAGAAGGAAAGCATGTCACAACTTATTATCCTTATTCCTTTTACCCGTCTGAGCCATGTTTGCTCAAACCTGCCAGAATATGGGACTTATCATTGGAACGGGACGAGGAAGAAGAGGCTGAATTCAAAGCCAAGATGAAAGAACAAGCAAATGCCCCACAAGATCTACCACCTCAGCTCCTTTTTGTTCATCAGGTTTTTATTCAATCACAATTATTCTGGGTTTAGAAGCTCAAATGATCACTTGTCTTCTCTGTTTATAGTTCTGATGTCCAGCACTGCCTGCTGGCGGCTGGAATTATCTCTTGTTCCGTTACTCAAATGAGTTGTATTCTTGATGGCCTTCTGATATTTCAGTCCTTTCTCTAGGTAATTGAAGCAAAAAAAAAAAGAATAATTCTTTATTTTTCAATTTCTGAACAGGGTCAGAAAGACCTGAAGGAAATACACTGGCATCAGCAGATCCCAGGGATGCTAGTATCCACAGCTGCTGACGGATTCAACGTTTTGATGCCTGCAAATATAGAGACCACTATTCCACCGGCCACTTCTTGAATCAGCGATTTTTCATCAGCAACATCCGTGATATATCATGTCGATCTGTACTAGTATTAGTTGTGAGAATCATCTGAATGCGAAATCTAAGTTGTTCGAACGTCAACTTTGCCATAGGTTTTGGGGGAGGATCTGCGCGCGAGGATTTTTCCTGAGTTTGCATTTTTGGATATGAAATTTCTCTTTTAATCAATACAAGTCTGTTTTTTTATTTATTTATTTTTCACTAATGTGATCTGTAATAAAGTTAGCTAGTAAAAAGAGAGAATTTTGTGATGGGCTGTTATCTGCAAATTGCGCGAGCCTGAATTAAAAATTTGCCGAGAATGCTAAAGCTTGCCGTTTGCTGGGTCTGGGCAAGAAAAATTGCCTTTGCTTGTGGTTGTGGCTGTAATCAATTTCATGTACAGTTGATCAGAGGAAAGTCTATGGAGTTTATACCTTGATGTATGTGGTTAATACTTGTCGAATTCAATATGATGTCTAGTTCATATTTTTAGTATAAATTTACATCGAGTTAGATATTGTAGACTTTGGGGTAGTATCCTAATCCATTGTTCAAATACTCCAGGTTATTTTTTTCTTTTATTATTAGAAAAGTGCGTGTGCGATGCACGTATTGTGTGTGCTAAAAAATTAGTCTTGATTTAAGTATTATGATTTTCAACTAAAATTCTTTTTAAATTTAGAGTACCACGATTTTCATAAGAAAAATAGGTCCATATCAAATTAGAATTAAATTTAGTAACGATAAAAACTCATTAAATTCGAATGTAAACTCAATTAGAATCCTAATAAAGAAAACATATATCTATTATAATATCAGCTCATTGTGGCACGTGCGCTCTGTCCACTTTCATTCTATTTGTTTTTTTTATATGTTTTTTTTCATTTTGTTGGGGAAAATTTCGCTACAACCTACTTGTTTCATAATTAGAAAAAACTCAACATAATTTGATTCTTTCCAACCACTTCTTTATATATTTTCATTTCAGAGTAATTCAGGGGTCTATTTTTTGCGGATCTCGTTTGTTCGTGCTCGCGATAAGTTGTGTTTGTGTTTGTGATCGATGTGGTATTTATATCTGGAAAGTATTGGAGATCATTTGATGTCGGTGAACAGGGGTATGCTGATGATGTCGATGCTGATCTGAGGACCACGACTCATGATCGAAGTCTTATGTGAGGATTGCGACTATGGTCACAGTCCTTTATTAGAAGACTGCGGCTATGGTCGTAGTCCTTTATTAATTGAAAATTAGGGTATTTTAAGGACTGTAATCATTGTCCCAGTCCCATATAGGATGGGAAATTATATTTTTGTGAGGACTGCAATCATGATCGCAGCCCTATAAGAACACAGAAATATGTTCTAATATAGAGAACTGTGATAATGGTCGCAGTTCTCATAAAGAGGACTACGATCATGGTCGCAGTTGTTTGGTGGGAGAAAGTTCCTTGTAAAATTTCCTTAAATCAAATGAAAGATTATAACGGATTAACACTCCGACTAAAAGGGAGGGAAGATGTTTAGACTTGAATCTCCCCTTTATTTAGTGCTGGGTTCTTGATGTGGCGGTGGAAAGTGAATCTTGTTTTTCGTTGACCAGGTGAACGTCAAGACCTCTTGGGAATCCTCTCTTTGGATAGCAGACGGAGTAACACAGCTCCTGTCGACCAGGAATCTCAAAGAAATTATAGGTAAATATTAACTTGTACGCAGCAAGTTGTTCGAAGAGTTGAACTCTCTCTTTCTTTTCGGTGGAAGTCTTGGTGCTTCTACAACTCACAAGCGAAATTCTTCTCCAAAAATTATCTGATCAACCGACCCCTTCTCTATAGTAAACGGGGCTATTTATAGAGGTTCAGGGGTGAACGTGCCTCCTAAAAACGTCTATAATGGGGGTTAACTTCCTCATTATGTGGGGGGTAATTGACCCAATAACGAGGGCATTTATAACTGAGACGCGGGTTTCGACCCTCGCGCCTTGGTGCTGCAGTGATGCAGAGACGCGGGTTTCGACCCTCGCGTCTTAATACTGCAGTGATGCTGAGACGCGGGTTTCGACCCTCACATCTTGATACTGCAGTGAACGCGGGTTTTGACCCTCGCGCCTTGATGCTGCAGTGATGCTAAGACGCGGGTCGACCCTCGCCTCTTGATGCTACAGTGATGGCTATGATTAGCCCTGCGTCTGGAGTTGGACTCTTCTGCTTTTGATGACTTATCTTTTAGTGATTTTTAGACAGCCTACAGAACCCCCTCCAAAGTTTTCGATATTCCGCGTTGACTGGAATGGATTTCGAAATACTTTAGACTCTGGTGAGTTCATACTTCTCATGATTGGACTGACAATCATTTGAGATGCTCTAAGTTTGATCATGTCTGGAATATGGTCTTCGTGAGTGTACTGTGAAACCCTTTGAAGCCGCTAGAAATGATCGTAGCGAGTATCTAGATACGCAGTCTAGACCTTCCCAGTGCTCTGAGCTTGTTGTTGGTGTACTTTGAATCAGGGGTAAACAATCATCTGCTTGTTCCAGTGTACTGTTGACTGAATTGCAGAAGTAAAGACTGAATGCAAGTCCTGTAGACGCAGGGGTCATGTTGCTTTAAAGACGCAGTCCTCACTTGGAGTGGGGACGCATCATTAGTTTATTGCAGAGACGCGGCTCTTGTAGGGATGCGTCTTTTGAGATGAAGACGCAGCTCTCACTCTGTGAACTAGGCGCGACTTGGCCTTGCTGAAGAGGCGCGACTTTTGGAGGAACGCGGTTTTCCGTTGAACACAAATCCGTGTTGTGGGCGCGTTTGCCACATGTCCGGCAGAACTGAAGGGACATCTTTCCTTTGGGGCGCGAATTTTGTGCTGCATTTAATATGCATGCACGCGTCGGACGGGATTAGGCCTCGAGCCAAGCGCCGCGTATCTCTGGGGATTTCTGTGTATATAAAAGACAACAGTCTTTCAAGAGTCATCATTAGATTCTTCTTCTTCGCCGAGCTCTTTTAGGGTTAAGAAAAAAAAGCTCAAAGCTTTCTCCATTTTCACCACCTTCAACAGTGATTTCACGGTCGAAATGGCGCCCAAGACTAAACCCACTTCTTCATCTTCGAGCGCTGTTGCTCCGGAGATTCAAATGGGTGGTTCTTCCATGCAGGAGGCCCCTATTTCAGGTAGTAAAACCATCTGATTTGGTTTCCGCCATTAAGGGGCTTATATAGTTCTTTCACCTCTTAAGTTCCTTTTGAATGTGAACCGCCAACGCGGGCTCATGCCCGTGTTGATCTTCAGGCGTGGCTCTTGAGTGATAGACAAGACGCAGGTTTGACGACCTCTGCATCTTTCCTTTATCAACTTGAGTCCATATCTGCTTGTTGAACGCAGGGCCTCATTGAGCCTTGCGTTCGGACTCAATGCTCAGAATATTTCTAGGTGTGGGGAGTTCAGACGCAGACTTCTTACAGTTCTTGCGTCTTGTAGGATCAGACGCTGCTTTTAAGAATCTCGCGTCTGAGTCCGATATTAAAAATTTTTCTAAGTCCTGGATTTTGAAATGCGGGCTTATGCAAGTCTCTCATTCTTTTGAGTCTGGACACAGATTTGGTGATCTTCGCGTGACTCATTCCTGCGTTTGAATTTCAAACACTTAGCCATTTTCTTTCAAAATTTCTGACCAAGTGTGTTCTCTTTGCAGTACGATACTCCTCCAACCCTTTGTCCAAAAAGTGCCACTTTGGGCACGTAGGCGGTGCTGATCGTAATCTAACCTTCGTGCTTCAGAGAACTGCTCCTGTGACTACTGGTAAGTCGAAGGAGCGAAAGGAGAAGATCTCCAAGGCCATTATG